>JABANP010000864.1:0-14052 GCA_013115135.1 Perkinsus olseni | reverse complement strand
CAAAGACCTGAACATCAGCCCTCACAAACAAGCGAGTGGTGCATTCGGATACTTCCGCGCCGTCGAGTTCCTTTCGCGAAAGTCACTTGACTGGGCCAGAAAGACTATGTGCGATGCCATCGCAAGTCGTGGGGATCCCTTCTCCTCGCTCTTCCATCCAGTTCATGAGCGCGACGCGCCATGTGAGGCTTGAGCACCCAGTTATAGTTGTCCTTTTGTGGCAGTCCGCTCCGGTGGAGACAACAAGACGAGGAGCAAACTCCGCGGCACTGTCGCCAGCGGGGATCTAAGGAGTATTCAGAAGGTAAGATATCCAGCAGATCTTTTGGGGCTATCCGATCAAGTACTCCAACTGTTGAGCCATCCAGAGAGGAGACTCAAACAGCTCCTCCCGTTGTTGAAACCACGGGGGCGTCAATGGGCGAATCGACCACTCCGACTGTCGAGCCAATTAGCGAGAGAACCACTCCGCCGAGTACTTCGACGGGCTCCGAAGAAAGCATTGGCATGACGACGCAGGAGCCGACTCAGCGGCCTGCACCCTCGTCTACGAGCACGCCGGAGCAGACTAGTCCCACACAGACCGCGCAGGAAGTCACAGTGAAGCCCCACGATCCGCAAGCAAACGACGACGGGCAAGTGGACGTGACAGAGGAAGATGAAGTCGATGAAACGGAGCCGAAGGTACGTGCCTCGCAAATGGGTGAATGCTGGTGACGAGACTTTGGCGAAGCCACGCTATTGTTGTGCCAGGTTGCCGGTACACATCCCATGCAGGAGATCGCGCCTGCCAATTCAACGCGGACCACGCCCAATGTACGATTAGCGATTAGGCTGTGATGCAGCCAGGTCCTCGATAATCTTGTCTTTCAGAGCTCGGCGTTTACCCAATCGACGACGGCTGTGGTAACAGTGCTGACTCTGTTCTCCGTGATCTTCCCGTTGTGAAGATGAAGCACTGGAGATTCATTCATGCAAGAAATGCACTCGCCGCATTCGGCTGAGATACCATACCATGTTCACGTTCGCGTTATAATGCAAATTGCCGCCAAGGTCTATCGTTGTGTCCAGTAGGTTTAAGGAATTGACTCTTGCCGAATGGGTCGGCTTCTGAGGTAAGACCTCAGGGAGTCCCCGCTTCGGGGACACCTCGGACTGTGCCCTCGCAATGATAACGCCCTCGCATACCGCTCAACATTCAAATCGTATGAACATCGGAACAATTTGTTCCGAACAAAACCAAGCTGGAGCTGTTGGACGGGGAGTAACCTCTCTGAGAATCGCTAGCAACTCCTTAAGAACGTTCCAACTCGGCAGGCTTAAAAATGGGGCGACACCTGCTGGACGAAACCCCACACGAAGCGGCATGCCGGGCTATTGTAGCTCATTTCATGGAGGAGGGAGGTGAATTCAGTGGAGAAACAACTTTGGAAGAGAACAGGACTCCATGTCTGCGTCGGAGTCGGCTCAACGCCGGCGGCTCGAGCCTGTCCCGGGTTGCATGGATCTCCCTTAGAGTTTCATCCCATCACAAGGCTGCCCTGGATGAACAATAAGATTAACAATCGCATTAGCCTTTCTCGAAGGCTGCCTGCGGTATCATTAGGATCTCTTCATTGCTACTAACAGTCGGCCGCCTGACAGCTGGCACCTCTTCAGGTCCATCCCCTCATGCCCGACCACATACTTTGTACTTCCTTTGCTCAATCCTTTAGGCGGTGTATGACTGACGCAACGCAACCTACTCGGGCCTTTCCTCCCGACACTGGCGCAGCTGTTCGCAACTCTTTCGAGTTTTTCTTGTCATCACAATGGACATCCTTTAACATCGAGAGTTCTTTTCTGTGTGAAAAACGCATGAACAAAGTGCCGCCGGGAAAATGGCTCGGTTCCAGAAAAACCTTCGAACCTCAAACCCTGAAACCCCCGGTGGTACCATGCGAGAGCACTACAGATACGCACCTCCCCTCAAACGGGCATGTTAAGCAACGCACTACAATTTGCTACTGAAAAGAAAGACGACAACTCGAGAAGTGAACTGTGCGAAAGTGCAGCCAGATCGAGATGATGAAAAGCTTTGAGGAGGATGTAATTGTATCCCCATTCTCAAAGTAAACAAAATATGATAGCTACTCGTTTTCAACTAACAGAGTCAAGGTGATTCACGACAGGATTTTAGCGGCCATGGCACCGATACATCCTCGACGAATCCTAAACCGAGCTGACCACGGGTGCTGCGACCGAAGACTATGATGCCGCCGCCGTCAAGGGTCGCCAGGATGGTAACCACCCTGCTTAATTGGACCCCTGAGGGGATCTACCAAATGGTAGCGAGGACGAACACGCTGACCATCGGTTAAGTTGGTCCTCAGCGAATCACGCTTAAAGCCGTAGAGCGCAATTTGTGCCGAGTAATAACTAAGGCGCAGTAGTTAGCCAACATCGGAGGCGACCAGCAAATTCTGCCCGATATCATACGGGCATCGCACCGTTCCCGGCTGTCGTCACCTTAACGAGCCGGCCAGGCAGAGCCGCTACCAGTGTTATTAGACTCTCCTTCATAATGGGTCACACAGCAATAAGAGAGAATGGTGACTCTCCTCGCATGGTTCATGGCAAAATGGCTCGATGGTCGGGGATGAACGCAGGCAAATCAGCGGCGATGGTCGTTATTGCCGGTAGAGCTGGCCATGGGACCCCACGCCACAGGAATACATTACCGACCCGAGTCGAGAGGTAGAGCGAGCGAGCGAGCCAAACCACGGTGATTACACTCACGAAGCGGACGCCCGGAATCTCGGTGGGTGTACGGAGTTCGGCGAAATAATACGCAGCGGGCGACCGTGATGCCCGGAACCGTGGAGAACACCTGAGCTGGCTGGCGTTCCACCCGAAAGCAACAAACGTGGCTGTTGGCTATTAGAGGACCATGCTGTGATCTCCTCCGCATCCTTTACATCAATGGTAACGATGAGGCAAATTTTGAACGATCCTATAGAGGGAAGGAAGTCCGAAGGTCATCACTGGCCAACTGGCCGAAGGTGGCTCCGGCCCAGTGCCGAAGATTAACGCCGGTAGTGAGGAACAGCGCCGATCTCCGCAGGCTACCGCTGCGTGACCGTGAGATTGAGGCTGGCGGACCAGAAGAGGACAGGCTGTTCGCTGGAACTCGCACGAGCCGCCCCCGAGGTGCTCGGTGCGCGATCGTGGTAGGGCTTTCGCGCGTACATTTTACCATGATATCTCTATGGCCACCGATGGATCGATACTGAGCCGCTCGAGCAACAGACGGAGACGCAAGTAATAGAAGTGGTGTCATTGCCATGCAGCGCCCCGCCCGGGCGATACCAACAATAGGAAGACGGGCACAGGTCGATTGTTACGCGGTGAGGGCCACAAGCACCGAAGGAGCCTACCTGTCAGAAAAAGGCAAACAACGCCGACCGTGTCGAGTGGAGCGCTAAGATGTGCCGCATAGTGCATCAGCGGAGAGAGTAGAGAGCAACACTGATGGCAGCGCGACGTCGCGGGCGAGCCACGTTGGACTCGCGACGCCTCAGTCACCGGGAGGGGCTAGCGGAGCCAGCGAAACCGAGAGACTCATGGAGCCGGACAACCGTTTGATCGCCCAGTGGACCGAATTAACTCCGACAAACACGACACAAGTCTCCATGAGAAACACAAGGTCGCGCAAAGTGTAATATCGCATTGATACTCGCCTCGCGCCCATCCTCCACTCGACAGCCGATATCGATGTCCGCCGACTCGGCGAGACGCACTGACGCTCAGCCATGCCCACGCGGCGTCCCGACCTCGTTGTAGCATCGCCGAGGCATCCAGGCGACACTCAGTAGACGCCAGTGCCAGTAAATGAAGGTGGGGGTAACCTGATGAAGCTGCGCGAAGCGACTGCAGTAGCGGGACACGCATGGCAGGCGTGTTTGCCACTGGTATGGTCTGCTGCCAGAGCGTCCATGGAACCTTCGGGCCCAGATTTGAGTGCATCCACCGCGTTTATGGGCGTGATCGAATCACATCAAACCAGACGACCAGTGCATCGGACGCGGGTATCGATTTGCGTAAGTCAGTGCAGCTGATCTCCCATCTGCGCTACCACTCAACAAGAACTTACTCCGAACCTCCTGATCACAATCCGGTTCTCACGAGCGGGATGGCGATCTCGTTAGCATACTATGAGCATCCTGGAGCGTGTCGTGTGTCCTCTTCATCCGGGCGGACTGCGGTGGTCAGAGAGGCGAACTCTCCAGCGAGAGAAACCTCCGGCCTCGTAGTGACGTCCGGAGGAGCCGTCATCGTAAATCGATGGCAAAGAGCCTCAGCGGGAGTTGACGTCAATTTGGCTCCTCTGCCAGGCATCTGAAAGACACGCTCCGACAGAAGAATCACGTCCATCACTACGCAGTGACCTCAGCGGTTCTCACCTTCTGCTAGCTGTGGTCGCTTCGTCGAGACCAGGCTGGCCGACGCTGCGCTATGAGGAGGCGTTCATGGTGAGGCGTTGACAGAGCTGAGACCGAGAGATGTGTGCGTACATGAGGAGAGAGGTAGGGCTGTTACTCGGAGAATCGAATGAACTGCGTCTCTGAAAGTCCATCCACAGGTAATACTCTTGCGGAGCTGCTACCGCGCAAAAGGTTCACGAGTGAACTCCAGAGCGAGAACCGTGAGTCGAGAAGCCTCAACTCACGCGCCTCGCGACGATGGCGAAGCAAACAATCCCGCGATCGCGTCGCCATGAGACTCATAAGAGCTGCGGCACAGGCTAGGGTTGAGAATCATGAGCGGAAGCAGTCGCTCTCTACGATCATGAGCGAGACGAACCACCGAGAGAGCACCCACTGAGATCTCCGTTCACGACTGTTATGAAGTGTCGTAGAAAACCCGAACTTCTGTTAGAGAGGTTTTCAAAATTCCGAGGAATCCCGCCGCACGATCCCCGTCCTGTAACCGTACTACCGGCTAGGGAACATCTGCCGCCGGGCTTGAGGAACCTATCGCGGGCTACAATGACGTCTCGAATGCGAGACTCGTGCAATAATAGGTAGCCCATAGGTTCAGACACTATGATGTCAACCTGAGCACACACTGACCCGCTTCACAAAAACCTCGCAGTGGAAACTGCTACCTCCGTCAGACCATACGGCAAGGCGAAGTCAGGGTCAGTGATGTCGCCTGGGACGCTGACGATGTTATCATGACCGTTCAACCGGGCGATCCTGGAGATATATCGACCTATCTTGAAGGGAACATCGGGGAAGCTCGATAGTAGTAACAAGGCATCGTGCAATCAGCGGGATGGCTGCGAAGTTCCGGCGACATTCCCGGGACTTACTAGATTTTTCTCCTGCGCAAGCACCACCTTGGCCCCGGCCTCCGCCACCAAGTAAGGAGCCAAGCCAAGACCGCATTCAACCACCAGGACCACCCGATCGATGAAGAGATGCTTGTTTGCGAGTATAGCCGTTCGATACGCTTCCTGATGGACCTCATCCTTCAGCAGCTCCTAAGGTCGAGTTACTGGTGCTAGAAACGCACCCTAGAGAACAGTACCTCGTATGCCTCCCTATGGCTGTATGAATTGAAGTAGAAATCTCTGCTTGACACCTGCTCGACCGGACCGAGGTCGAAGTCCGCAAAGAAGCGATCAACGTCACTACGCGACGAGACGTCCTTCGCCATGTGAGAACCTCTGAAGCATTGACTGCGCCATGCGCCTTCCCAGAACTAGCAACGCGACTATTCGGCACGGCAGAGAGCAAAGTACCACACGAAAATGGGATAGTGACAACGCAAAACTTACGCAACAGTAACAATGACTTCGTTTACGATGATAACGCCTGGGGCAATATCGCCCAACAACAACACTCACGAGAAGAGCAACGGTGTAGACGATGCTGTGCTAGCTAAAACTACGAATATGAGAGAGCAGGCAACTAGTGCTATCGATAATACTAACGCTAGTAATCCCTACAGACACAATTGTTCACAGCAACGCCCGCTCGGTGATCATCTGCAACGGAGAAGGGTGCCCACGAGACATTGAGACGAGCAACGGGGAGCCCTTGAATAGAAGCATACATTCTGATTTTGGAAGGCTCGAAAGAAGGGCAGGAACGGTGCAAGCCTCGGTCAGCGTGCTGACCTCATCAGCTCAAGCAAGTCACCACCATCATCACTGCATCAGAATCAAGTACAGTTATAGAACACAACGAGTGCGGAGCGACTGAACCGCAAGTAACCTCTTAGAATTGACTACGAATACTCACAGGATGTGGTGAAAGATAAACTCGTTACTCTAGTAACAATAAGAGCCACCAACAGAATAATAATAAAGGAGGGCTCGCCTTCCTCTGATGCATCTAATGGAACAGCTCACACAAAATCAAAGCATTCGCAGGGGAGTCAGTAACTCCCCAGCGTTGCTTCATGAAGTAATACTTACCGACCCAAAAATGAGCCCGATATCTTCGAGTGAAATTTAAAACCACAGAGAAAAGAAAACTCTCCAGAGAGACCATGGCCAGCCAGCTCCGCCGGCGCCCAGAGACAGCCGGACAGCACTCGTTATCGAGATCGGTAGCTGGTCGGCTGCACTGGGGCCTTGCTTCAGGTGACCGGTCCCGTGCGGTGAATTGCTGGTGAAGATACTCTAGTTATATTACAAAGGAGAAGACACTACTTTTTAGGCATTCAATAATGACGATACAAGTCAGCAACAGGAAGAGATTTAGACCATTCAAAATAATGTATTTATGACCGAGGAAACGAGACTCAGAATGAAAGAGGCTAGGCCTTCAGCCTCCTCAATCTCAATGGTATGTAGCAGCGCTATTGCGCAGACTTAGTGACTGCTGCCCTCCTCGGGCGACGCAGCGGAAGAAACGTGGCCACCATCAACAGCAGCATTATCAGCCTTCGCCTCCCGCTTCTCGCTGGGCCGAACGAAAGGGCGGACTTCAATGGGCCAGCCCTTGATCATGTGAGTGTCACCATATGCGAGAATCTTCTGCACATCTTCGGCGCGCTGCATAACCACGAAGCCCATAGAGCTCGGGCGAACGCCGCGAACTTGACCGCTCGGGCCCGGCTTCGGCTTGGCTCTCATCGGGAGCAGAACAACATCCTTGACCCGACCGAACTGGCTGAAGTACTGCCTCAGAGCATGCTGAGACTTGAAGCCCAACTTGTGAACCTTCCGAACGGTGAAGACTCTCTTCTCGTCATCCTCGTTGAACACTTGCAGCGCCTCTAGCAGGTTCATACGAGGCGGCTCCTTATTCTCAGTAGACGTCGTTGTCTCTGGCTGCGAGCTGCTCGCGTCCCAAGTCTGGGCATGGCCCCTCAGTGAGTTCTGACGCGCCACCCCGCCATTGGGAGTTGCAACATGCCAAGCGTACACAGGCGATGAGCTGCCAGGCCGACCACCGCTGTTGAAGGACGTCGTGAGCGAGTCGGTGTCGTGGGTAGGGGTCCCCGACAGCCAGCCTGCTGAGAGAGCCTCGTCGTAAGTAGCGATCTCTACCTCGCCCCCACTGACGACTTTAGCGCCATGAGGGAAGAAAGAACCGTGCAAGCTGGTGTCAGAGTCGGCCATGACTACGATAGCCGCGTCTCTTCCCTCGACCTCGATAACCTCCTGCACCTTGCCGAAGACCGAGAAGTAGGCCGCTAGAGTTTGGGCTGGGCCAAAGCCAAGACTGCTGATGTGGCGAACGACCAAAACATCTTCTTTGTTCTCAAATTCCATGGCCAACGTAGCGTCATCTACGGACGCTCTCCGGCACACAGGCAACGCGTTATGCGGTGACCCCTTCAACTGTTGTCATCGCACGATCGCGGTTATGGTGAGCCGCATTGCCGCCCAAGCAAATCTGCGAGGGGTCCCAAACTGCTGCCAACTCCCCATCAACGGCGGCATCTAGCGCAGCTGCGGCCTCAGGGGTTCATCATACTCAGCGACAAAACCTTGAGCTTCAACGTCTCGTTCTCAAGCTCCAAGAGCCGCCGCTTCTGGCGCTCCCTCATTGAGCTCGATGTGGGCCTGCGATACGGCATTGGTCAGGGCCATTATCCGCTCCCTGCAGCTCGTCAGTGTCACCGCAGCACTCGAGCGACTGAACCCCACTGGCGACAGACTCGCTTCCAACTGCGGGGTCGAATGGTGTATAGTCGTCGAACTTCACCCTCCTGTTGGGCGTACCATCTCCACTGGATGCCGAGGTCGTCGAGGCCGGACCGCGGCCAGGAGGACTGGTCGAGTCCGACCGAGGATGGGCGTCTGGAGAGCTGTGCCGCGATGAGAAACGGAGGGGAGATTCAGCAGCCCCTGCTGCTGGTACCGATGGTTGTTCTTGAGTAGTAGGCATTTATTTTAAATCTATGGGTATCAACTTGCAACCATCAAAATCATACAACGCTTGCAGTTCTACCACGGAGGGGGATTCTCTTTTCTTGCAGCAACCAAATACAAAGCGTTGAGGAAAAGCAAGAGATGCAAGATTCCCAAGAAGATCGCGAAACGCGGGATCTCCAGAAGATGCTGAGAGAGCATGCTGACTGCCGCTCTAGAGGTTGCTCGATGATTCCCCATCGTACTCTCCTCTCTGCTGAGGGAGGTTCTCTGATAGTTATCATAATAGAGTCTCTAGGGAGGGCTCTGAGTGGCGACTTTGAAGGGGTCAGCCTCGTGGCAGCCAAGTGGCCGGGTCCAATAAAGTGTGAGAGTTGTGGACGCCCTGGCTATCGAGGGGAAGTCGGGAGGGAGTCAACCGTAGCCCATGCATGAATCACGCATGAATGAAACACAGTGCCTGCACGCGTTCACAGCACGTGTCACCAAACCCTGGTATTGAAATATTGACACCCCAACGCGCACAACACCATCGTATCGGATATGAGTGCATGGCAATGTCCAGGTTACTGCAGCAACGGCAGCATTAGTAGTAGCAGATCATGCCGCTCAGAGCGACGCAGCTATCAATCGGTGGCAATACTCTAATAGGTATCCTAGGTTGATCCTAGTCATCATCGAAGTACTCCTCGAAGTCCTCCATCTCCTCTCCTTGATATACTATTTCAACTTCTACTGATGACTCATCCAAGTCATGCCGCTGGCAAAGGCTCTTTCGTATCGTCTCGATCCTATGGTCCGGCGGCTGAGAGGACCACGTGCCGAGGCGTAAGACGAAGTTGCCCACCGACCTGAGCGCTGCCCTCGCCAACCCAGAAGACGAGTTGATTTCGGCGCGGCACGAATATGATGAAAAACTTCGCCTTCTTCAAGCTCATCTGGCTCGAATCTGTATCACAACACAGCTGAGCGAACCACCCGGCAATGTGCAGCGGCACCCACTGCGTTAGCCGATCGGAGTACTCGACATCGGGGGTAGCAGTACACTTCCGTCTTCGCCTCAGCTTTGCCACCATTCAGGCCGGGATCCTGCGCACCTCCATGCCTCTTGTGGAGAGCACATTCCCTTGTGTCCTTGATAGGCCCCAGAGAGGATCTCTCGACCGATCGGCGGTACCTAGTGGGCACCGTTCCGAAAAGCCTTCTGTCCCTCTTGGCTCACGAAGTCTGCAACATGCGTCATCTTCATCGTGTCCCCAGACGCCTCCGGACCTGTTCGGCTTACCTTGCTCATGGCCGCGTACCTGACCGATGACTAACGCTTTTTGAGGGACAAATCGCTCGCCGTACTCATCGTTCCACGCAGGGTTATCAGTCGTCCGGACGAGGGACTCCAGACAGAGCTCGGCGGCCGGAGGACCTATAGAGTTCACATCAAGCCCTCACACAGCAGTTACGTGCTCACCCGGAGATAGTATTCTCCCTAGAGCTGCGACCGCTGCATCATCAACTTCATCATCCAAGAAAATCTCTACCGTTTCCAGTGGATCGTCTCCATCATCGTCGCAGCCAAACTCAACTGAGCGAACCTAAACTATATGCTTGGTTCACGACCGACTCGCCCCAGTAAATTCCACAGTTAGCCTTCCTCGTTACACGGTGCAAATGGTCGGCGATCGCCTTATCGATAATCTCATTCCTTGTCGACCTTGAGCGTAAAATAACGACCGAATAACCCGAATTATAGACGATTCCAGCACCCTTATCACTGCAGACGATCGCCGAGTTATTGAACGCGTTTTGCGCCCTCGTGAAGCCTTCCAGAGACAATTGTCCGAGGTACGTGGGTTGCATGACTTTCGGAGTATCGAATAAGTTCATGATTCGCCTTCTATCGATTCTTTTCTCAGACCTCTAGTGCGCCTCTGCCATCCTTTCCATCCGGCATGACGATTGTTCTGTTCTTGACTGCCATTTACGCTGTGTAAGCCCTCATTGTAGTGCATGCCTCTTCGGGCCGCTTCCGGCAGAAACAAATACTCTAACATGCAATGTGCCGTCTAGAGAAGGGTTTGTGTTGTGTTGGGGGTCGTGAACTCTTACTGAATGTCGCTGGTATGAGTTTTTGCAACTCTGCCAGCTCCTCGAACACTCTCAAGCACTACGTGTCATTTTCGTCTGCTTCTTCGACACTGATTCCATAATGGAACTCCCGTTTCGCACGATAGGGTCCTCCGTGAGGAGAAGCAGGTCGGCAATTCCAACTAGGAGTGCTATCAGCTGTCATCAGATGGTGGAAAGCGAAGATGATCGCACGTCGGCTGTATGTCGAATCGAGGCCTTCATGGAGGAAATTAGTAGGCTCAGTTTAGTAACGCCGCTCCGTCCTTTATCGTTCTACATGCTCGTGGCGGGGGGGGGTCTCGAGAGCTGCAATCGGTTATGGATACATCGATGGCATCGATTCAGTGATACCACCAAATCGTCGCTCGGTACCAACGATACTACCATATCGTTGGCCATTTCCTCGTTCGGGTCCCCTTGTTATGTTCTCTTATTGCTTATAGCGTCAGGTGTGACGTTCCTGTCGTTTGTAGTCACGCAAGGGGTGGTTTCCCCCATTAGCAAACATGGCCAGCTCTGCGGTATGTGAAGGTGCATTCGGAAGAGCAGGCGGCTCGGAAAGTGTCATTCGAGCGCAAGGCTAGCGCTTTTTATTGGGCGAGTCGAGGGGCCGCGGACGGTCGCAGAGATCGCGCCCAGATGGCCGTTAAGCCCCACAGCTTCCTGATTAGGCCCATGGCTCTCGCGTTGCAGAGCCCTCGGTGAGCTGCTCTACTGCTCCCATTGAGAGCGTCCGAGGGTGGCCGAAGCGGGCAGTCTATGGCATTTGGACACCAAAGTAGATGTTTCGTACATGTTGGACACACCTCGAGACTGCGGTCTATCTCAAATTGATAGCAGGCCTCGAGTGCATTCTATTCATACTGTCTCCTACACGAAGATAAAATGTGATAAGGATGAGTCTGAGTTGTGTTTGGAATGGTACAACCTCACTCGAGGCCCCGGCTACTGCAGGCCCCTTATTTTTTTATCAATCCCCTCAAGCAATGCGAGCACTTACTATCTGCCTGGTAGCCTTGCTTACTACGCAAACGAGGTAACGTTGTCTGCCTCGGGCCGCTCATGGATGATCACTGGTACTTCAGATCATTCTGGCTGTCCGAACTCCAGCCAGGAAAGGCCAGTCCGTGGAAGCAAGCTGTAGGTCCAACAACTGAGCCGTAGCCGTGAGCGCAATGCTCGAAGATTTGGTATCAATCACAGAGATCATCCAATCGCCTTGTATTCAGATACGAGAGAACAACTCCGGTTCGAGTCCCAGGTGCGGAATCCTAACCGCCCAGCACGGCAATGCTCCTGCCATCATGCTCACGAAGAGGGACAAGGGACGCTGGCTCCTCACAGGACATTGCCAGGGCCAGCTGAAGCACTCGCTCGCGAGCAAGGACGTCAAGACGCAAAAATCAGAGCTGTTAAAGGCAATGACGCTGAGGAATCGCTACGCTTACATCACGTCCGATCCTGCTGCTACTTGCCGAGAAGTCCTCGAGGAGTTGCCCCTGCCGGCCTCCGCCACTGCAGAGCAAGCTGTCCGAATGGTTTGTGAACTCAAACTCTCGCCGGAGCTCAACTCGAAGACTGAGTATCTTCAAAGCCTGAAGAATATGGCCAGATTACCTAGAGTGACTCACGAAGATATTCCCACCCTGAACGTCCGCAGAGATATACTCCATGAGCCCAAGGAACCAAGCTCGAACCCATGGGAGGATTCGGTGAGTATAGTGCGGCATCGTGCGATCGTAGTCTTGCGGGTCGATTCTTCTCGTTGTCCATGCCGTCAACGTCTCCGTTCATGAAGCCTTGAAACCCTGTTGTCTCAGGTTGTGTCCCTCGCCCCCAACCTCTGTGGCCTGTCTGATGGCCACTCCTCGGAGCTTGCCGCTGCGATCTACCACCCTCCTAAGGGCAACTGGACTTTTGCCTTCCGCTGTCAGGATGCAGTCAAAGGGTCTTCGAGGTGGGTTTAACATGACGACCTTCTCATTATCGAGGCGCGGCTTCCCTCAGAGTCTTCTACTTTTCCGCCCCCGATCGCAGTGACCAGAAGTGCGTCGACATGCTGAGAAAGCAAACCAAGGGTCTCCCTGTTGCGAGGATGATACCGCTAATATGCGCCTCGAGAGACGAGATTCCTCGTGAGTTTATATTGAAGCATCCTCCCATGGCTCTCGCCAAAGGTGAGATCCCAATGCTGATGGTCTACTCATGATGATTCGAACTCCCCTGACTCTCTTCAGCCATGTCTAGCCACAATCAACCTCCCTCACGAGATGAAAATATCGCCTATCCAACGGATAACGAATCAGAGCAGCCCACTCCGAGACGATGGGCGGATTCGGTGGGTCTCAAGGATGATCGCGCGCTCACAACCTATCGCCAGCTCGTTGCCGGATAGCCACCCGAACCGTCTGCGGGGAGAACGGGGTCACGTCGCTGTCCTTGTTCCCACTGCATATCAGAGCTGAATTCATCCTGTTCGGACATCTTCCTGCCTCAGGTCGTTTCCCTCGCGCCCAATCTATGCGGTGTCCCGGATGGCAAATTTTCTGAGTTTGTGATCGCGATCTACCGTCCTCCCAACGGCAACTGGATGCTAGCTCTCCGCTGCGAGGATGCATCGGAAGAGTCTTCCAGGTTGGTTTCGTAATGTGGATTTCTTTAGTTCCTAGACACATTGCTCTTCAGGGTCTTCTACTACTCCTCCCCCGATCGCAGCGACGAGGACTGCCGCACCGTGCTAATGAAGCCAAGCCGCGGCTACGACTCTGTTTCGGAGATGAGAGCGGAAATGTGTAGTATAAAAGACACGGAACTGCGCAAGTACTTATTGGAGCAGCCTCCTGCGGCTCTTCAAAGAGGTGAGATCACAACGTTGATATTCTCCTCATCACCTTGACCATCTTTAGCCATGTCTATACACGGGAAGGGAAGCACCGATGAGGAGGATGGACGGGATCGATATGATCCTCCCACACCGCCTCACAACAAGCCCGAGAAGCCTAGTTCGAGCGACCGACAGGATTCGGTGGGTCCGAGGAGTGATCGTGCTGCATCCCTAACCTCTCGGCAACTGGGTTCCTCATGGCAAACATCATCGCGGCCCGTCCTCTCGTAGCTCGCTTCCAAGATCTGAGCCCTTCGTGATTCGCCCTCCCGACACTGTCTTATCGTAGGTTGTTCCCCTTGGCCCCAATCTCTGCGGCTTGTCTGATGACAAGTCTTCGAAGCTTGCGGTTGCGCTCTATCGTCCTCTGAAGGGAAATTGGACTGTAGCTTTTGAAAAATCTTCAGCAATGTCACAGCAGAAGTCAGAAATACCGCAGTCTAGGAAAGGCAGTGTCCGAGAGGATGATGACCAGGGGACAGGTGACATCCCTCAATGATCAGCAGTATTTTCTCGAAGAATCTCCAGTCCCCTCAGATGCACCCAATGACGCTCATGATGATACAGAGGAGGGACCATCAAGTACTCCAACTGTTGAGCCATCCAGAGAGGAGACTCAAACAGCTCCTCCCGTTGTTGAAACCACGGGGGCGTCAATGGGCGAATCGACCAC
>JABANP010000863.1:0-14076 GCA_013115135.1 Perkinsus olseni | reverse complement strand
CCCACAGTCCAGATCCGAGGGGAGGACCTTGGGGTCGTACGCCCCAGGTGGCGGGATCGATTTAGCTTTCATCAGCTCGAAGTCCGTGGCGCCCGGTATCAACAACTTCGGTTTCGACCGGGCTATCTTGGGGGCAGGATTCTCCTTAATGCCTAGAAAAGGTACGGATGAACGGTTCCCACAACCCTGGGTTGGTCTCAAATATTGTGTTTAATTTCTCAATTTCGCCACTTAATTGACATCCTTCGTAGATCGGACACAAACTGTGCTAGAAGACTGTGATGATGGTTTATTAATACCAGATTTCTCTGAGAACCCATCAGAATTGGGTTTGGTGCGTCGACCTTCCACGACGAGAATGCCCCCGAGAAAACCGGATAGAAACAGTAATCCGTTATCATAGAGAGTAATGATTCGGGATCTACGAGTCCGTGAAAAATGTTGAGAAAAATCACGATTCCATTTCCTGCCAGCTTGCAGAAGTGTTTATGCAACCTGCGTACGACTAGCCTCAGCAGACTCGCAGAAAGGCGGAATTTGCCCGAGTTCGAGGAAGTTGGGAAAACCGGGACAATTGACATCCGAAACCGCAACTAACGGTGAGAAGAGAAGACCTAAGGTGGTCCGTGTAAGTCAAGGGTCAACTTAAGATACGCGGCTTCGTGCTGTTCACGGTACTTACTATTCATGTGGTGACTGTAATCAGCGGGGCCCGGCATGATCTGCCTGATGTTCATCGGCTTGCCCTTCAGGCATTCCTGCTGTTGTAGCAGCATCTAATTAAGAATATTGTCGGCCCTGGGAATCGAACCTGGGACCTCCTCCCCACCTTCCGCTGAGCCATGACCAGATCTTTAGTCGACAGCATCGTGGCGATCTTCTCCTCCTTGTCATCCATCTGTCTACCGATAAGGTCGCGTCGATGCCGATCAACTCTCTCCACTGAGACAGCGCTCCAGGTCCCGGGTTCGAACCCCAGCAGCGGTATTTTTACGTTCTTCCCTCTTCTCCTTCGCGTCAACCAACTTGAAGTGCGCTGTCTTGTGCTTGAGCAGACTGAAGACCCCGACAAATGCGATGGCCCGAAACCTGTGATTTCCGTTTCTCACTGCTGCGCAAGATCGGCTTCCTTTTTCTTCTCAGCGGTGTATATTTTATTCTCAAATCTTTGCCGGAGCACTTGACCCTGCAAGGCCCTCTCAACCTCCAACTCCGCTATCTTGTTGTTCATGGCGACCCTGAAAAACAATCGCTCTGCTTCCACCAGGAGTCCAAATTTCCAGCGAGATTTTAATTCTTTTCAGAAAAGGTAAAGCACATCTCTCCAAAGAAAGTTGTCGAACAAAAAATTAGTTGGTAAAAAACTAGTAATTAATGATAATTATAGGAGAAGCTGCTAAGTTAAAGAAATTAATAATTAATTCCTGTCAGTACAAAGCCAAAAATTCCTTCATTCTTCGACCGATAAAATGGAAGGGCGAGAAATTTGCCGTCATTCAGCCCTCCCAGCCAGACACGAGAAGGCCAACACTTCTCCTTCGACCCCAACCGTCGTAATAGTCAATTCGACGGTTTCATAATGGTTAGCGACTCACCGTTTCTTCTCCCATTCTTCGCTCTTCTCCGAGCTCGTCAAGTCCTGCTGCAGCTGCCACTGCTTCAGGCGTTGGTCTTCCGACAACTGATGCGCCGAAGCATCCGCCTGCCTAGCCACGAAGTCCTGAGAAAATGCCGTACCATCTTTTCAACGATTCTAAGAAGAATCTATACAGATTCGAGCGCTTGCAGTCTGCTCCTGTTCTCCTCCATCCGTGCGTCGATGGCGTCCTTCACCTGCTGGCCCTTGGCCTCGATCTGCTTCTGGGCAGCTGCAACCCTCTCCCGTCGGTATCTTAGGTTGAAGCTGGCACAACACGGAATAACAAGATGCCGACCTTTCCCTGAGCTCAAGCTGACTCTCTCGTTCAATCTGCTCCCTATTTTCCCTCTCCATGGCAACATGGTATCTTTTATTCTGCGTAACGCCAGAGTCAACCTTATGAATACCACACCTTGCCTGATTCTTCAAGTCCCTCTCCAGCTTTGCCGCTTCCTTCGCTATCAGACTTTCGACCATCTGTAAATTTTGCAACCCCTTACTTGCATGTGCCGAACTTGCAATTGGCGACTGGTCACGCATAACCGCCTGAATAGCAACAGCCCATTATGAGTGCAGATTTCGTCACTGACCATGGTCAACCAAAGATTTCTTCCATCTCGAGTCTTCAAGGTAGTGTATTTTTTTCGTTCACAACACGTCTTTCGCGAATAAGATTTTAACACCAGAAAACAAAATATCAACGCAAGCGAACTGAGCCAACCCAATACCATAACTTGCTCAACTCCTATCAGCCACACTAACGAAGCTCGCCTTCCTCAGTCAAAAGGTGACCATTCCACAGCCGTTCAACAAACCAATTCTGATCATTCTACGAGTAAAAATCAATTCCAGATTGGCTTCTGAGTTTCAGGACTACGCGGGTCCATCACGAACCTCGCTGGTTCCACCTCCGCAACGACGCCAACGACAGGCTCACAACTTCAAAAATCATCCCTAAACTCACCGATGTATTTACTACCAACCCTAGGCCTACAGACAGCGCAGCTTCCCTTGTCCTACCGCACGCTCAGCAAGAACCCGACTGATCCTCTCCCTTCGCTTCGTTTCATAATGGTTAAACCGTAGCCGCTGAAGCTCCACCGAATCGCCATTAACGTGGAACCTGTCCAAGACGGGCGAGATAGGTAAGCAATGATGATACAAGAAGATGAGGGTACTCTTGAAAGGCTTTCGGCTTCAGGTTGAGGGGGCTGATTCCCGTCCGCCGCAGCGCTTCTTGTGTGCCTGCAAAATCCGCAGGGAGCGTTCGACAAACCAATTCCGAAACTCAGAATCGAAACAGGAACAAGTCCATTCTAGGTTGTAAGGATTAATTCCAGAATCGATTCTGAATCTCAGAAGGGATTACTAATCTTTATAAAAACTCATATTAAGTAATAGGGATACAATATGTATTATGAGTATTACTATCTAGTTAGTCTAAGTACATTTCTATAGTATTATACAGGTTTAGTACTAAATTGAATTACGGTATTCTGCGTGCACAAACGAAGATTCCGGAAACTCAGTGGTGATAGCAAAAATCACTGCTCCTTACGCGGCGTCAAAGGCAGATCTTCTGTCGGGTCCACGTCGTCCTCCTGATAACTTGCCATTAATTTCGCCGGTTCTAGCCAACCTCTTTCACTCCCCTCATGACGAACACAACAGAGACCAATTAACAGAAAATAAGATCACAAAAAAATATAACGAGCAAAGTAACAGTTGGTAACCTGTCAGGAGCGACGATCGCCGCCTCGGTCTTGAATTAGTTCAGGCCCCACGAAGCAAGCTAGCTGGATCTCCGCCTTGTAAAAACACCAAATTCTGTGGCGGAGGGGCCATGCCTGGGGGCACTACATGACGAAAACTACACCTGAGCAGAACTGAATCTTCCTAGCTTCGACCTAAGATACTCCTACCTGTCGCCATAGTGGCACTGTCCTCTCAGCCAGTGACGGCATATCTTCGACGCACCACCAACATCACTGCGCAATCTTTTGTAAGCTGGCCCCGTTTGTGACTAGCATGACCAAAAGATTCTCTCCCGAACAAATCGATCCCCTCCCTTACCGCGTCGAAGCCATGCGGTTGGTTTTCAGGCAACCTCGGGTCCACCGCCTTCGGTGCTGCCACGCCGTCATCGTCCTCATCATCGGAAGCTTCCCCTAGCCCATTTCTCCTTTTCTTGCCTAGCAGCATGTTCTGTGCTGCATAAAGTTCCTGATAGAAAAACCGTAAAATGCCGCCACAGACGAAAGAACCGGTACGTGAAGTTTATCCTCGAGTGACTCCTGTGTCGAACCCTCGACCATGATCATCTGTATCGCTGGTATCTGGTCACCAACCGACATCTTGGATTCCCTGCAAGCTTCAACCTAAGATACTACCGGTATGCCCCTTTGCGAGCACCAAACTCCATAGTCTTCATAAACTCCTTTCATAAGATGTTCAACCATCTCGCACGTGCGCCGATAAGAGACCTAATTCGTATCCTGCAAGGGTCGACCTAAGATACTCCTTCCAACCTCATCATTGCTCGACACACACAGATGCAACGGTTCGTCTGATTCCTTCTGCTCCGGTCCTTCTCGATAATTACCTTTCAAAAAACCACCATCAGAAAATCTCAACTCGCCCTCCCCTCCCCGCTACTTCGCCGTCCCCTTAGTCTTAATTTTGCAGAAGTTTTATTATGAATTTCCTTCATGTGCTCGCCATTCGGTCCAATAATTCTGCCAACAATCGGGAAGTCTTTGTGCATCCTCTCAGCTCCAATCACAAACCTGAACCAGCAGCTCACGGAAAAAATCGGAAAATCGGAAAAAAGGCAAAAATCAAACGAAATAATCTATAAAATAATATAATATAAAGTATTTAATAATATATGTCCTTATAATATTGTGTTAGTGACAGGAAAATTGGAAAAGGAAAATAGAAAAAAAGAAAAAAAGGCCAAGAAAAAACAAAAAAAAGGGGAAAACCGAAAAAAACCAAGAAAAAAAACTAAGAAAAACTAAAATGAAGAGAATAAAAAAGCAAGAAAAAACTGAGAAAAAAAACGGCGCTTAAGATGCAAAACACCCACCGACAGCGACAAGACCGCCCAGCGGAGAAGGTTGGCAAAAACTGCGCTCCACAACAAGAAGCTCACGACTCGCCACTACCGACCCTATCAGTACTACCGTGCGCACCAGCGTCCGCCAGAGCTCATCGCCGCGAACCCCTCAGCGTCGATGCCAGGACCTCCACCTTCTCCTAGACGGACAGAGTCGACAGAGGACGGCACCGACTGGCCTTACCTTCTCGCTGAAGGCTTGCCGCAGCTGCTGTCTCGAGTAGATTCTGAATGCTACAATCACAGCCACAACCGCTCCTGAGGGGTCCTTACTCGAAGCTCCTTTTCAACGTCCGCACTAAACCGTTTCAAGCGCACAACACAGGTGTCCCCCTCGAGCTTGAGTACCATACCTTGCCAGAAAAAGATACTCAAATGTTATAGTTTACCTCGAGTATTGACCTACAGCCCCGGAGGTTCAGGTGGTCGTGGGTTCGAACCCCGGGGGAGACATGTGTGTGAAAAACCGTTTCACTAATTTTATGAGAAACTATCGCATGCAGTACCACAGTATAAGGACACTACAGTTGAAATTTCAGGGCCATACTCGATTTGAGGGAAGAATTTACCCCAGCACACGAAATTCCGCTTTTTGGACGTCCGGTACTGTATGCAAATTACAAGTTCGAAACTCAATAATCAATCGGGTTGGCGCTAACTCAATAATACTGAGGTCGGCATTTTCGGGTCGCTGGGATGGAAAACACCACCCTAGTAGGGTGACCCTACCGTCAAGATGTCTTTGGCATTCCTGTGCGTCGGAGTTCTCCTGAAACTCCACCAGAGCGACGTCCGGAGCCGATACAGAATCCAGTAGCTGCACTGTCTTCAACGGACCGTACCTTCAGGAGAAAAGCGGACCGGTCGAACAGACCAGCGAGAACTCGAAATCCTGAAACTACGTTTTCCACTATGAGAACGCTCAGAGTCGGGTTAGCTGCCGACTGAACGAAAGTGGACGTCTATTTGTCCAAGGACTTGCAACGGGATAAAGTGTAGTTTACGAAGTTAGGGAGCGATAGTGGAATAAATCCTAAGTTGACGCTCGTCAATAACGCTCTAAAAGATTCCCAGGGGTTCTCATATTTTTAATGTGGCTCGACCTGGTGGACCGTTACTCCTCCAACTTGAACTAATAACCATCTTATTTACAGAATACTCCGAATAAAATAAAATAGCTTACTATTCTCTCGGGACATAATATCATACTCGATCAGGATGGGTATACATTAACCGTCAGAAGGCACACAGTGAAGATGACTTTACAATACCCGCTTCAAGTTCAACAGTCCATAGGGACCAGCGAGTGTCTTGAACAACCGATCCACTATTCACGCGCATTCTAGCGATGATGAATACTCTCAGTGGACTACTAAGAGAGCGTGATCTTCCCAATCTCACTTCACAAAAGTTGACCAAAGATCGTTCTCTGAGAATGCAAAGTCATTCCGAACTCCCTCTAGCATGAGGACCAAGGCGAAAGAGGATAAGTCACCTGATGCAAGAAACGATGAAAAATTACAGAATCGGAAACTAGGGGTGACTAGCTTCCCGACAAGAGGCGGGCCCCGAGAAAATAGATCATTTCGGTTCGTTTCGGCGAGTACCCAGTCATGGTGAATACAAAAAATCAATTCCGCATGCATCGATGATGCAGCATCATCCGCGCCCGGCCGGTCAGTCTCGGAAGTTAGTTCAATTGTGTGGCCACCCCTATTTCAGACAGGCAGCCCAGGGGGATCTCACCAGCTTGGGAAACGTTATTTTGATATGTCAAAAACGGGTTCACTTTCTCCACATTCCGCGACTCACTCGAGCCTGAGAAAAGAAGACCGTCACAGTGGTTACATGGTAACGGTATTACTTCTGCTGGTGCTGCTGCGGGGATCAATAGGGGAAGTTGTGGTAGGCGGCAAGTGACCGGCTAGGACCATGAGGGACAGACAAACACTGGAAGACCGGTTGGGCGAACGACCTAGGCGACGACTGATGACGGGCTTACAGCCAAGTAAAGGGGTACAAGCGGAAAAATTTATCATCCCGGCTGCAATTAACGCAAGCAAGCTGTTTAGTCTCACTAACCTAGCCAACTTATTCTTAAACCACCACCATTGATGCTTCTACCCCATCATCATGACGGGTTGACTTGGGCAAGAAAGTCTCCAACAGGGCGTTCTGACAGCTACCCTTGTAAGAGTGCAAACGAAATGATATTACCGAAACGTAGGAAATTAGACGGGCCATAAGCGGAAAAATTATCAGTCCCCGTCTGTCAATAACGCAAGCTTGCCTCGTAGTCTCACTAATCTACTTAATAAACCACTATCATCATGCTCACCATCATAACAACAAAATCAGTCGAGGAATTGCGCCAGCCACTTGAACCCTTCAGCATACCCCATTCTCTTGACGACAGAGCACATAAAGACCTCCACCGGACGGATGCCAGACTCCTGAGCACTCTGAGCAGCACCGGACTTAACTTCCCTTCCGAAGGTGGTGTGAGAATGCAAACCAAGACACTGTCTGAACTCCTCCTCGCCAGCCGCGTTTCTGATGTCGATCTTATTTCCCAAAACCGCGATCGGGACCGTACAAAGCTCCTGGCACTCCAGTAGTTGCCTCAGTTCCTCAGCCGCCTCCAAAAAACGGGTTCGGTCGGCCGCATCCACCAGAAAGATAATTCCGTCCACAGTAGCGTAGTAGTCCTTCCAAATACGACGGGCTGTCTCGTGACCACCCAGATCGAAGGTTCTGAAGCGTATCTTTCCGATCAGCAATTCTTCAGAGTGCGGATGCAGGGTGGGGACGTGAGTAGCGACTTTGTCATCTTTCAGCATGTGTAATAGCGTAGTTTTTCCGGCGTTGTCCAACCCCAGGAAAAGAATCTTGGCGTTCTTGCGAGACAGGCCTAGGTAGCTCAGAGCGTCCCAAAGCCAATTGACGAGGAACATTGCCGAGGGAAAGAGGGTATGATAATAACTATTCCGTGAATGACCATGGTCGACCTAGGATACTCCCATAGCTGCTAACTCTAGGATACTTTCCCTATTCCCACGACCGCGCACTTTCACCAACGACCACTGAAAAAAGTCAAAATTCGCAGAAAAAATGCACGAAAAAATTTCTTGCATCTCGTTCCTCCTGCCCGGCCAATGCGTGCTGAAGGCCCTCGCTATTAACAACGAATTGATTGCCACACGGATTAGATCGACCCGAAGGAGCCCCTCAGAGCGACTGGAGAAACAGCGCCAAAATCTACACGCGTACGTGTATGAAGGGCAACGCCAGGGAAGATTTTGATCGGGTTTGCAAGAGGCTGTTGTGCAGCCTGAGTTTCAATAGCCAATAGCCATCTCGCACAGATTAATTTCAATTCTGTCTTGATATGCAGAAGTCGTCTATTGAACACTCCCGGCGAACAGATCGGATTAAAATCTCCTTCCTAAGGACAAAGTATATACTAACTCCTTAGTTCTCTGCATTTCAGCGTCAGAGAACTAACGGAAAGATGTACCCGTTAAGGCCCGTGCCGCTGCGACTGAGCACGCCACCACCGTCTCAAGCGCCACTCAGCGCCCGGGTAACTGGTACCTCCTCCAAATAAATCTTTTTTCTGGTAGTCGCTGTTGGTCTGTTGGTAATACAAGATGGCTCGTTCTGAGGAGAAGGCAATGCACCTGTTAAATCGCTGGGTCGACCAGCAGAGGAAAATCGAGACCGGCCAGCTTTTTCAGCGTCCTCACTACAACCGACCCAGGTGAGGGGGTGATAGTAGCGGTCGATTCACAATTCAGTTTTGCTTCAGGTACGCGACAGACTGTACCTCTCTGAAGGACTGCGTGCACTGGCGACAGACTCTGGTAGGCGTTTAGGGGCTGAAAAAAATTTTTTTTTCTTGGACTGAAAGTTTCTAGTAACGATTCTCTTGTCTATTATAGAGAAGTATGAAGTATCTTTGAAATCAGACGTGAAACGGTTGTCAACCTCAACCAGCCAAACCTTGTATTTTGATATCGTAAGTCGATTATTGTGATTTTTTTATCTATGGATCATTCTTGATGTGACTTAGTAGGAACTTCTGTTCTCTACAGCAGTAGCTCTCGAGCGACGCTTCACTCACTTTCAGGTTCGGGACATCTCCAAAAACATATCCGACATCCAAAACGCCTCCTTAGGAGAGCAAAAAATAAGAGAACTCAACGACCTCATCAACAGACTGCTGCGCACTAAGTAATAGCGAACGTGAAGGGAAGAGATGATTTGGCGGATTTATGGTAGGAAGCACTGGGAAGACCAAATAAGGGCGTTGGGTGGTCCGGACTACTCGGCCATGCGAGCTGGTGCGGGGGAGGCTGGTGAAGGCGCTGAGATCATCGGAGGAAGTAACTCAGTCGATCGCATTAGAAAATGCGGTTATGATTCTCTTTTTAGATGGCTACAAGTACTTTGGAGCTGCCAAGGATCTGCCGGGAGTAAGGGAGCTGTTCGAGCATCAGAGGGCGATGAGGGCCGCTGAGGATGCTGAGAGGAAAAAACGACGAACTAGGAAGGAACTGTACTAGTGGGTGAAGCGTCGGTGGTGGTGACGGGTGCTCGACCGCTCGTGATGAGAGAATGAGGAGACTCGAAGGGAGTGTCATCGCTCCCCCCCAACGTTTTTGATTTAATCGTGGCGTGGGCTAGCAATGGAGACGTGTGGGAAATGCGAAAACAGAGTAGTGAGGAGCGCGACATGCAAAGATGAGACCATGGTGCCTGGCGACGCGAGAACGCCGGTCGTCGAACTATCATATTGTCATGATACATCGAGGCCACTATGCCACACGCAAGAATGAGGCCACTATGCCACATGCAAGAATGAGGCCACTATGCCACATGCAAGAATGAGGCCACTATGCCGCACGTCGCAGGAGCAGCAGCTGCCGGTGGGATTGGCTGCAGCACTCGTAATTTCACCATTGCTTCAGTCGCTCAATTCGCCAGAACATTTCTGAGGAATCTTCGACTTGAGAGCGCACTTGACGCGGCCAAAAGATTCTTTTGTTGCGAAGCATACTACTGCTAGAGTTGAAATGATGGACTGATTCGCATAGGGTCGGGGCCTAGGAGAAGGTCACTCGAGTAGCTGCTCGAGTAGCTAGGTCCAATTATGTAGGTCATGGCGAATGAGAAATTATAAAAAATTCTTAAAATGCTTCTCCTACCCGGTGGAGGGTCGCCTTGTAGGAGTGTCTCCTCCCCGACTGATCCATTCGCGACTTGAGCTCTTTTCCCATTGTATGTCACGCAAGGTCGCGGACGAAGAGCCGAGATTTTAGTAATCGATACACTGTGTCGAAGGAAAATCCACGGTCGCACTTACTTCCGGTGCTGACCAGAATCCGAATTAGCCGGTGTTGTTCAGAGAACTAATTCTGAAATTCAGAATCGATTACCACCCCTTAAATGAGATTCCAGAATAAACAACCCCACGGTGTCACGATATTCCGAGCAAATGGTTGCGCTTAGATACCAGGACATCGAACCAGACTACTTCGGTTGGCGTGCTGATGACGACGAAGTTCAAGTAATCACGCCGGGCCGTCGTTTTTGCACGACGGCTGGTCTGTTCAGTTACTCGAGGAGTCGCAGCGAGAGCTAGAGTTGCAGCTGGAGGCAGAGGAAGAGTATGGCGCGACAACGGTGACGGCTGGCGCTTCATAAGCTGACTTCACAGGTACCGTCGTACGCACGGGATAAGTCCCCACAAGCGCGGGAGGACGGCGTCGAGTGGTAGTGCTAGTAGCGCTACTGCAGCAGTCGCTCAACCTACTCCGTCGTCGCCGAGCCGAAGACAGGCAACTGCAGCGGCGTATAAGTCGTACGCTATGGGGAATTTCGTGGCGCGCGGTCATATAGCCTGTAGGTTCGTCTCTGTCCCGACTGAGGGAGAGATTGATAAGCTCATTCTGGCTAAGAAGAAGCAGTTGCTGGTCCAACAGTATGTGAGCGACAAGGACAAGGAACAGCAAAAGGAAACGGAGGATATGTTGTCTACCTCGAAGGGAGGTGCCTGAGTTGAAACGTTCGATTCTATTTCTTAGTTATTGACGGGGTTGTGTTTCTGAGTATTTTAGTTGTGGTAGGTGGGCAGCAGTACAGGAGACCTGCGGATAGGTGGTGGGTTGCTCAAGAGGACGCGCTGGGTTTTCTCTTTTTCGGGATTCCTCAGTGTGAGTTGGAGGGAAGGCCCAGGGTTTCCTCCGCGCTTTGTGTTATGCTGTTCGCTTGGCGTTCTTTGTGATACTTCCCGGCTGAACGCAACCGAATAACGGAGATTCAAGACATGCTCCACCGCATCGCATCAGTCAACTGGGAGTGTTGGGTGAGACTGTGGTGTAGATTAGCCCGAGACCCGAGACCGGCAGACATCGCCAGGATGTCCCACACGCCACGGGCCAGTGGCCAACATAACACCGCAGTCACATTGCCTTGCACGCAAGCACACAGGCAATGTCTCCTAGATAACTAACCAAGGGTAAAAGAAAAATTCCCTCGGAACCGGCCCGAAAGACCTTCTCGCGCCGGGTACCGCTCCCTACAGCCACGAACGCAATATACCGTTGCTACCATTACGGTCGATTACGGGGGCATGCGAGCAGCTCGCGCAAAAACGATGCTTGCTACGCTTGCTTGAACTTGCTCCAGGTTAAGCCCGGACCTTCACTGACAATATAATATGACTAATAATAGCTAGTAGCGATGAACAACTTCGATCGATTAGGGGCGAGCGAGAGCTACTGTGTCACGCGTCGCACTGCACGCACTGTGAGCGTGTGAGTAGAGGGCTGGGATGACTAGCAGATACTTGCAAACCAGATTGAGAACCGTGAGGACTTGAGACGATGCCTTCAGCGGGGTGATGTTCTAGGTGTAGCGGAGATACGAAGGCGGATGATGATCCGGATGGATCGGATGGATGCCTACGAGGATCCTGAGGAACGACTTCACCGCGATCTCCTAAACATACTAATCCAGACTTGTCTGAATGTCTAGTTCCCACCATACTCGAGCTCAGCGCGACAAGATATAACTGTTAGATGCAATACGATTACTGCAGATACGATGTAGCGATACGATGCTACAAAGATAACCAGATCAGACGTGAGTCAGACAACGATAGTCAGACTACGATAGTCAGAGATAAATCTTACGATTGTACTCACTCAGAGATCAACCTTAAAAGGGCTTTCGCCCGGCAGTTTCGATCCGTAACGAGGATCTGAAACTGTATGATATCAGACGATACTGGGCGCGCGCGATAACAAAGTGCGCCGATAGAAAATAAATGCAAGGAAAAAGATACGCTCCGCTTTCCCGCCGTTCACAGTGGCGGCGCGGCAATACCCACTGATAATATTGATACACAAATAGAAGCTCTGATCCTCACTCATCTCGATCCTTAATCCTCGGCTCTTGATGACGAGAAAGATGGTGATCTTCGCTGCAAGATTGGCCTCTATGAGGATGTAAAGATGCCAAACAGATCAACTCTGCTGGGGGTCGTCGTTGCTGATCTCGAAGGAAGAGGTAATCGTAGAGATACCATTCTCGATCGCCTCATAGACTCTCATACCACTGAGCAACTTGGATATCGTCAGAATCAGATTGATGGGACCGGTCTTGTAGAAGATCTCAGCGATATCTTCATTCAGCCGATATTGCGTCGTCAGCGATATCCACTAGAGCGGAGGACATAGATGCTGTGAGGGAAGATACAAGGAATATATGACTGTTACTACAAGACGTCAGCTCACACGATAAAGCCGATAAATACGATACGCGCGAAAGAGCGGTCGATCATCGGCCCTTGTGACGTGGGGCTAGAGGGACAAAATAGATCGCACGATCGATATAACGCGCCAGGCGCAGATGGCAAGGAGCAATACACAGGCTTAATCGCGAGAGAGCATAACGTTCGGGAATGATGCAATCTTGGTCTAGATGCTACTACAATGATATAGATCACGCTAATAGCTAAAGTGCACGCATATCTAGCGTCGATAGTACAACAAAACCTTAATTAGATCTATCGACTTAGCGATCTCATTGAACTACTTCCAAGGATCGTCGATCCCTAAGGAATGATGTAGCTCTCTAACCAATGATCTAAGTTGTCTAGTTAAGACGTTACTTGATCCACAAATGTAGATGAGATCAGTGGGATAGCACTTACGAAGCCTAGCGTGATCGTCTCCTATCTTGGTGATGTAGACTCTTCCTTGATCCTCGTCCGAGAATGCGACGATAGCAGCGCCTTGATTTGGTCTCGAACTTGAGATAGATACTACGACGCTTCCGTCAGGGGATAGGTCTTCAATATAGCACCAAGGATTGGTCGATCTAGTAGGGGAGATGTCTTCTTAAACCAGATATCGAAGTCGGTAGGGGTCTTGCAATCTTGATACTTGTAGGGACTTGATCGTGTCGATCCTTAGCCTTACCTTTTCCTTTTCCTCTCTGATGTCGTCTTCTTCTTGATGAAGTGGACCTTGTTGATGGTACTATAGGATCAGTTGTGGTGTCGTTGTCAATGACTTGAGTTTGATCCAGTTCGTCGTCATAGGGGATGGTGTTACCGTCTTGGACTTGATGGGGTTGATCATCTTGGGGGATAACATTATCATCTTGTTGTTGTTGATGTTGTTGACCATCTCGAGATGCACTCTCACCGTCTTGTGTTTGAGGAAGTCGATCACCTTGTAGATCTTCGGGTTCTTCATCGTTGACATGATCAGGGGACGTAGGGGATGTAGCAGCTGTAGGCCGTCTCCAATTGTCGATAGCTTCCTTGATAGCATCTTCTGATCTTAGCTCTCGAACCAGTTGAAGGTCTTGACGCTCGTCGCCTGATGAATCAATAGACTTGATCGTACCTTTGTGATCGATGTAGATCCTCTGTCCTCGTAGATGTTGATCTCGAACAAGATCTTGGAACGCTTTGGCATGTACCACGTTCTTGAGTGATACCAACTGTAACTCCTGAGTCAGGAGTCCTGACCAGTGAATAGTGTACTGATGCTTGATTCGTCGTAGTCGTGATCGTCCACAGGAGGGGAGTTGGGATTGGTATCAGGAGTAGATCTTGGGGGAAATCGTGAAGTAGATGAGGTGCTTCTTTCCCATATCTTACGGTTAGGTAAGATAAGCTCGGGCGCCACCAATACCGTAGCCGATGGTAGGAACCTTGGCGATGGTATAAGGGCCTTCCCATCTAGACTTCATCTTGTTGCCGATGGACCAATTGATGTCACCGTAGTTGGTGATGAAGACGATG
>JABANP010000862.1:0-14151 GCA_013115135.1 Perkinsus olseni | reverse complement strand
GGTAAGCTACGTATTGCCAGCGCCACGGATATTGGTATGGTCATGTACAAAGAACGAGCAGCAATGGCGATTATCAGCGTAAGGGGCTGTGAGAAACTCCAAGGCAAGGCGAGAGATTCACCAAGATTTGCCGCTGTGAGCAGGTATCGCCAAAACATCGAGAACTTGTCGGAAATTCAAACACAGCTGGGCCTCCTATCGAAGTGCCTTGGTCGAACGACGGAATATCGAAGACTCAGGCGGACATGCCGAGACCGGTGGATGAACCTGTTGGCGAGAGAGCGGTGAGAAGCTGGAAGTTACTTGAGCAGGTTCATGTGCAATATCCAGATCGAAAAACTCTGTCCCGAATTCCCATAATTTTTGTGGTCTGTTCCTGACGCTATTTTAGCTAGTCTCAATATTCTTCCTATATTTTCATCTTCCGAACTTGCTACCCTACCCTACCCTACCCTCTTGTGTTGATTTCTAGAGCGAGTTTTGTAGGTATCGCGTGACTGGTTGAACAAGGACCGGACGGTTTCGGAGTACGGGGAAGTGGGATACAATGACAACAGGGTCTTCAAGGAGGGAGCGGCAGCAGAAGCCCCGCGTGAGGAGTACGAGGCTCTGGCGAGGCTGGGTGAGCACAACCCGCTGGTGGGCTTCGAGGCTGAGGACTATGAAGGTGATTTTGCGTGCCTCGTGCTTGCGTATTCGTCATAAACTTGCAGGGTCCGTGCCGAACTACAAACAGATGAGGGACTTCGAGTTGGCTGAGCAGGATACTAAGGAGAGGTTAAAAGCGGAAAAGATACGTCTGGCTAAGCTGGCCTCTGGTACGCCGCACAGCATAGTGGTGGAGCCGGAGCAAAAGCCAGAAGTAAGGGCGGCTCTGGGAGATCCTGAATCTTGGTTGCACTGGACCGGATTATACGCGACGGGCCTCACAGATGTGGAATGTTGCTGCTGTAGACTACTGAATGACTGCTCTTCGAACGCTGACCTCTCTTAGCGATGAGATCAGAAGTATCCGCAATTTTTCGCAATTTTGGAATAGGGATCCGCGTTGGGCAGGTTGCAATGCTAGGCTGTCCTGTGGAGGCTCAGCATTAGCTAGGCCTGCACTAGTCCGTTTTTTTCCGTCTAGTGAGGAAGTCATAAGACCATTGATTGAGGTGAAGAAATCTCTAACCGTGTGATCGGGGCGGTGATTTAACTGAAGACATCTCTACACACGGCTAAATGCCCTCGCTGGCCCTTGTTGGTGAGATCTTGATACTTTTTCGCTTCGCTCCGCGTGGGGAATGAACATCCTTGGATGAATTTCGACGGAATTGACTAACTTCGATTCAGGAGGAACCAGCGAAGCGTCAGCGTGGCGGTAGAAAGAGTTCTCGAAAGGCCCAAGCTCGGCAGGAGGCGATGGATAGTACAGCAGAAGAGAAGCCTTCCGCCGCAGCTGCGCACAGTAAAGATTCCATGTGAGAAGAGCCAACGCGCTGTTGCCCGGAGAGCATCTGGCTTCTACTTGTGCAGTTATTATGTCGAGCGGAGGAACTGGCAAGAGGATGCCGTTACAGACTCCAGACGGATCATTGAGCGCTGGGGAGAGCGCGATGTGAACAACTGGAAGGAGAAGGAAGAACAGAAAGCTCACTATAAGGAGGTCAGCGGTGCATTCGCTAGAAAAGAAGATCACCGGTGTACGGGTGTGAAGAAACTAGTCTGAAATTTCCCGTCGTTGTCGGCAAGTCATGAATTTTGTAAAATTTTCAATGGTGACTGCTGTACGAAGCCAGACCGAAAAATTCTTGTTATCCGCTCGTGCCGCCTCTGTTGGGCACTCAATCGACTAAGTTTTTGCCACGACCATGGTTGCTGCGATGTTGATATACTTCCAACTCTCCGCGGAACGCGTGCGAATACGAAACTGTCTTGGGGGTTGCTGGTCGCCATGCACTGGGTTTGTGATCTCGATTTATTCTTCAGGAACAACAAGCGATGGAGGCCATCAGAGCAGAGATCTTTGGTCGAAGGAAAAACCGAGAGCATAGAGAAAAACTAGATCTCACTGAGTGAGTCGGTGAAGGGGTCATTGTGAAAAAAGCTCCCCTAATTATAGCGTATCAAGCCTATGGGCCGCGCAAAGTAACGTTTCTCACTTAGAGGCGTCTTAGCATTATTTATACCTGCTTTGCATGGGCCATAGGAAAACTCTATTAGTGAAACTAACTGGTCGGTTGCACTGCAACGCTCGCCACATCGTTCAGTGGATGCCTGTAGTGAAGGTACGAGGATTTGCCAGAGGCTAAGTTGGTGCTGCCAGTGATACTGAAGACACAGTCGGTGAACGTGTTTGATGGTATCATGGATGAGATCGAAATGATAGAGAAGGAATTCAGTAAGTTGGTGACAGTGTGAGTGTTTAGCTAGAGGCTTCAGATATGCGGATACCGATAGTTCACGGTGGAGTGGGCCCTATCCTGAAGAAAGATGTTGAGCATGCGGTTGTTGAGAGGGACTACGGCTACTGTCCTATTTACACGGTCCAGGTGTGTAAGCTTGAATGGTAGTCTGTTGCCTTTCTTCTGGGAGCAGTGATCAATTTCCCACGACCACTCCATCCAATGCTGGGGCTGAACGATAGCAATAGTAGACAGCGCACCACACGTTGGCGAGCATTGTCGCATTTTTGAGTGTGAGCTTCCGCGAAGCTTTTGTGACTTTCAAGAACAATCGAAATTCGTCGAAAACTTCGAAAGCTGGTCAGATACATCGATAAATCGTCGTTATTGCTAACTTTGTTTTCGGTCTGCTGTCCTATTAACAGGTCGGGGTGCACCCAACTGCTCGACAGCATGCTGAGGATTGTAACGTCCCTGTGAAAAATTTCGATGTTTTCACGGACCTTCTTGAGGACATCCGTTCACGGTGTAAACTCGTCATCGAGCGGAAACGGAAAATTGACCAGTATGAGAAGATGCGACTCAAACATTCTCAGCTAGCTGAGCCATGATAACCGTGAAAGAATTTACCGTTTCTGATATCTTCACGTTTCTGCTGAACTTGGGCGTAGTGTTGCACTGAAATTGGGGAGAATTTGTTCACCTCATCTAGTTGCGCAAAGATGGCTCGCCAGACAACACAGGTGTACGAGCCACTGTTGCGTCCGAGGGACCGATGGACGACGCGATGCAGAAGACGTCAGAAGGCGCTCTGGGCCAGCAACGTGTTTAGAACGACCGTACTGGCTATTTGCATAGCGGGGCCGCTGACGATGTTGATATGGACGAATGGCGGGGACGAGAAAATGCTCAGTGGGAAGACGGGTGAGCAGAAGTTTATGGAGATTTGGAAGTGGCTACTAGTGTTTCTGCTTGTACTTCGGCAACCACTGTTTCCGTAGCTCCGACAACGACAATGACTCACCGTTTCTGCCTCCTTCGCTACCACATTGTTCTCCGACGGAGTGTCCGGTCTTTCTTATCAGATTGTTCCGTCCATTCTGCGCGGATGTTGAGCTTGCACGGCATGGCTGTTGAGAACGGCGTTGATTTCACGCAGCACCTCAGCTACGACATCGGTGGCAGCTGTGGTCGCGTCTTGCTTCGAGAACCGGAACTGTGTGACGACAGCGTCAGGCAGTATAGTGGCTACTTTACAGTGGACCCGAGGCTCAACAAGAAGTACTTCTTCTGGTTCTTTGAAGGGAGGAACCAGAGCAGGAAGCCGCCAACTACGCTGTGGCTCAGCGGGGGGTCCGGGAATGAGCTCGATGCTCGCGCTACTGATGGAAAATGGCCCCTGCAGCCTTCTCAAGAACGCCACTACTACCTTCAATCCGTACAGTTGGACCGAGGCCTCTAACATGCTCTGGGTTGACCAACCGCCCGGCACTGGTTTCTCTACTGGGGCATATGATCGCGATGAGGACGAGGTGTCAGAGGACATGTATGTTTTCCTACAAGCGTTCTTTCGACGCTTTCCCAAGTTCAACGACCGATTTTTTTCATCACGGGCGAGTCCTTCGCCGGTCAGTACGTACCTTCCCTAGCGTCCACAATAATCAGGAAGAACGACGAGATAAGAGCTGAGGGTATTTTCCTGGGGAGATTTCTGCAGCTTCCTGACTCCGTAGCTCCGAGGTCTCAGGTTCGATCCCCGGCAGGGTGCTTATTGACTTTCGTGGCATGGCTATAGGGAATGGAGTGACGGTGCCTGCTATCCAGCTGCAGTTCTTCCCGCAGATGGTAGCGAATCCTGCGAATGCTCACCAAGCGATCGGATTTTTCAGGCGTACAACTCGACGACGGCTCCGTCAGTAGTGTCGAAAGAGACCTACGACAAAATGACCAGGGCCATGGCCAAACTCAAGATGTACCTTGAGGAGTGTACGCAAACGTCCAAAGCGGTGAGGCAGCTGGGACCCTGGAATCGGTCGATATCCTGCACAGTTGCATTGCCTCTCTCTATAACAGAATGCCTAAAGAAGTACACTGATATCCCAACTTTTGGCGTTAATGATGCGAAATTCGTGTTGCCGACTCTATCAAGAGAGCAGCTTCAGAGCAATTTAGCTCATTCCGAGCCTGAATCTCTGATGGGCAGTGCGTAACCTTTCTCGCTGACGGATTTGTTCCTCAGGCCCGACGGTCATGGTCCACTCTCCCGGACATCTGCGTGAAGGCGTGGCTGACGTATGCTTCTACGATGATAATGCCTATCGTTGATGCTGGATACAACAAGTGAGGGGTTATCCTAGTCGTTACTACGTCTCAGTAGGCCAGCAAGAGGGTCACGAGGACGATCCCTATTCTACTTTGTTAGCGTGTTTTGGATCATTTACTGCCGATTACGGTTATTAGGTTCTACTCATTTACGGGCTGTTGGCGAACAGTTTGTAGTGTTTGCTTTGGAAGAATGTGTCAGCATCGTCTCGCAGGTGTGGACTGAGTTCTCCGGGTCATCCCGGGTACCATCCCTGCCACAACTCATGGTCGCCCTTGACGAGGCTAGACTCTAATAGAGTCCATGGTCCACCATGGCGACCTGGTCATGGCGACCATAATGGTCGCTCCTCTGAGGAGCTTACGACTCGTAAGTTACGAGGATGCATCGATACAACTGTCTAACGCAGCATTCCTTGTAGCGCCCGGGATTAGCACCTTATCGCCAGGATCTCGAGTTCGCGGCCGGGTGCTCACCGCAAGTTTTACGTGTACGTCTTCGATCAGTATTCGTGGCCGCTCGCTAAGAACTCAAGGGGCGCGTGTATCACGGGGCCGATGATGCGCCCGAAGAAGAGCGTATCTCATCCTAAGATGAACACACAACCCGACTGCCACTGTCGGACTTGTGCGAGGATTCGGGAGGACCGGGGGGCAAGCATGGCAAGGGCTTGCTCAGCAGCTTCGCAGAGACTTTGAAGAGTATCTCTCCGTCTCCAACCGAAGACGCGGCAGTCGAATCGTGCTTATTCATAGCCTACGCCCTCTTCAAGTACGGATATCCCGTAGCATGGTTCATCGAAAACTTTTATTCGCTGGCAGCGGTGGCACAGACTTTGTGCCGCAGAGGGTATTGCAAGGTAGAATTCTCACGTAGTATCCACTGGCTACTATCCAGTCTTCGTACATGTACGTTTGACGATCAAGCTTTGATTCTCAGCTTGATGAGAAGCTGTTACATCAAGTTCTCAGGTGATCTGTGATCATGATTACCGTGATCATGAGTTGCATAGTATATGACATAGGGCCCTCTGAGGCGTCGTGCCCAACATGAATCATCAGAGGATGAATAAGCATTTGGAAACACTATAATCGATCATCGCCAGTTAATGAGTGTCCAGGCCGACGTCTAGATGGGCTGAAAAAAGCCCCGCTTACCGGTTAGACTCCGAATACGAGGCATTATGCATACCGTGTACGATGAATATCGCATCCGCTATCGTTTTGAAGGGAGAATCTCCCTGGGAGATGCCCTTCCACGCGATGTGTTGATCGCTGCGTTGTCTCTCACAGAAGCGCAGCCGAGGGCTAGGATCCCGCTGGGGAAAGCTGCCACATGAACAGTCCTGGAAACTTTCCGGCGGAATGCTGGCTCGGACGGAAAGCCACGGTTCGCGGTTGTGTCATTCTAGCTGGGCTTAGATACGACTTGCGCAAACATGGGGACTACAACTTCTCCTCGCTGAATAATTACCTCAACGACCCTGTAATCATGAGAGAGCTAGGAGCTCTGAGACCTTGGAGGCCCGACTCTTTGGGGGTAACTTTTAAAGATTCGGCCTGGAATGAGTTGACGCTGGCGCTCCCGACTGAGTCGGCTCATGCCGTTGTCTTCGTCTTAGCCATTGCGTACCACTGGAATCCTTTTGAGGGCGCACTGCTTCCGCTCAGGTGGTACTACACCTTCGGCCTACGGAGTTCGCTCGGTCGTGTGCTTCTGACGTTGAACTTGTGCTCAACAGAGGGCTCCAAGTTCTAATATACGCAGGAGACCAGGATTACCTTTGCAACTGGCTGGGGAATCAAGCGTGGACCGATGCTTTGCCTTGGGCACATCGGGCAGAGTTCAACGGCGAGCAGGCAAAACCATGGGGAAAGCGAGATGGTGGGTCTCTTGCTACAAGCGTGAATCCCCCACCTATGGTCTTTCAGACGACGGCGCGTTGGTGATGCCAGTTGGCCATCTCAAGCAGTATGAGAACTTTGCCTTCTTGCGAGTGTATAACGCTGGGCATATGGTCCCTATGGACAAGCCATCAGAGGCGCTCTACATGTTTGCCCAATTTGTAGAAGGCGGCATGTTCAACGTACATTCATGATCATCCAGGTCCCGCTCTTGTTTAAGCTAGCCCATCTTTAGACTAGGATGTGATTTCATTCTGCTCTCTTTTTTTGCGTTGTGAGAACCTCGCTCTCAGAAGACTCGTGCCTGGCCTTGTGACTACATCCGACTGCAACGCCGAGGCGCCCTGAGTTCCCCTCTTCTTCCCTGCTCAGTTTTCTTGCTGTAATTCCTTACAATGGCTCATCATTCGGAAGGTTCTCACCAAACTAATGCTGCTGCAGCAAAGGCAGCTCTAGCGGCGGCGTCGTTTTTGTGGGGTGTCGCCACCAAGACGATGAATAACTCTGTCAAGAAAGATGACTTGAAAGTCGGAGACCATATTTATCAGTGGCGCAAGGGCTCCTTGTACGCCTCCAGTCATTTCTCAGAGCGCACAGTGCTTGGGCTGTTCAGATATTCGCACCATGGAATTGTGGTGGACGTCAACCCATGCCCGAGCGAGAGCTGCGACCATCGCGGCGTGTGCTGTACGAGGTGAGGGAGATGGCTTCCCGTGAAATCATAAATGGGCAAAATCGCCGTAAGTAGCAGTTTTCTCTAGTTCATATGCATCGTGAGATACTATCTGGGTGTTCAACCTCAGGATCGTCTCGCGCAGGTTACATTGAATAAAATAAACTCACTCCTGGGAGCGCGCTCGAAGCTCAGAGGACGTCTATTGAACACTCCTTGCAGTTGGCAAGTTGAAATACCGCGAACGCTGTCCATCTTCTGACTGATCTGGGATTCTCTGGTGTCTGCAGGTAGTGTGGTGCACTTTAGTGGTCACCAGGCGACTGAATCGGCGATCAAGTTGACGTCACTTGGCACCTTCGCGGGAGAGCAAGGAACGTCGTCGATCAAGAAGTTCAAATATGGCTGCACGAAGGATCAAGTAAATCTCGTTCGCGGCGAATCTCATCTTGTCGGATGAAAACGTAATTGGAGGTCTGTTCTGGTCAGATTGACTCGGAGCGAGCGGGCACCTGCTCCCTGAAAATGCCGGACCCTGTGTGGATGGTAGCCCTCAGAGCACTTTCGATGGTTAACAACTCGGACGTCGAGTACAACATTCTCGAGAAGAATTGTGAACTCTTCTGCTGCTGGTGTGAGCTTGGAGCCAGTAAGTCTGATAGGAGATGGTTGGGTTGATCTTCACGCGGCGGCGATGCTCTTCAGGAAGCGGCATCGTGAACTTCGCCTCTACTGAGAAGCGGGCGATTGGTCAGAGTGACCCTGAGAGGTTTCGAGAGCTCTCATCTTTGACCACTTCCGTGGCCCAGTCTTTGGGATTTCGAGGTGGGCGTCCTTGCTGCTACGTGAACCGCTGAAGTGGGTTATCTCATCTTTTTACTATTTCTCTATCAGTATCTTTGCTACAGCCATGCTGTATGTATTGCGCGACGAGCTCATTCTCGTAATGCTGTAAATTTTCTGAACTTCAGCAGCCACATTCTACCCAAGCTCGTCTTCTAGGAAATATTTCCGGCTATGAAACCTCTTCAGATGCTCATGTGGCAGCGGCTTCAGCGGCGGTGAACACAGCAGCCCAATCGGCTTTTCAACACAGTGAGGGACTCCGCGCGCCCTGAATTATGAGCATGCCCGTTGTTCTCTACCTTCAGGCGATTCGGTCACGGCGTTTGCTTCGGCCTTTTTGCATACACCATCAACGAAGAAAGACGGCAATTTAAGTCTCTACAGAGCCATCGCTGCCAAGGTCTTCGCTTCAGTGCGGGTAGACCTGCCGAAGTCCGTCGACGAGGCATTGAACTCGGACGACATCTCACGGAGTAGGTCTATAACTTTCAGTCCGTCGTAAGATGGCTTCCCTTCCTCGCTCGGGACGTGAGCAGTCGCTGAGAGATCCTTTTCGTAGGTATCTCAGTGGTCGATGCGATCGTCATTGACATCTCTGAGAACCCGCGGCTTCTGCATAACGCCGACTACATCACGAGCCCGATGAATCCGGACGAGTGGAAGAGCGCCTTGCAATCTGCGCTGTCTAATATTGATCGTGTTGCATCAAGAAAGTGATAGCTCTCTTAACCACGGCGTTGGGTTTTGTCTCTCGAGCTTATAAATCGACTGATGGTAGCGAAAGGTGCTTTCGAATTGTAGTTGGTTGGGGGATCCTAAACTTGAGAGATTTACCGACACTTTTCTGTAGCTCGATGCTCGTCCAGTTATGGAGCGAGTTTACGGCAGTGAGCGCTGTGATACGAGATACTCAGATACCAAACTTCCAAATCCTAGCGATTTGGGATTCACCGTGAATCAACGAAGGAAGGAGTTGAGTCGACTCCGGGCAACTAAGATGATCAGAGGGTTCGACAAGGCTCGCCTGGGGTCCTCCTAGAAGGGTCGGGACGTTAACACGCACTCCCACCAGGGTCGAATCTTGGTGGGAGCACCTCGGTGCGACAAGCGGGCCTTCAGTCCAATTACACCCGCCGCAAGGCAGGTGACCCGTGCAACACTGTCTAACACAAGGGTTGGCAAAAACCGGACTAACCGTCGGTTACCACAATGGTCAATGCGACCTGTGGTCGGCTGGACTACAGCCCAGGGCTGTAGCCCTGTCAGGGCTGTCAGCCCTGGTACTGATCGCATGATCACACCTGGCCGGAAGCAAAAAAAGGGTCGGGACAAGGAAGAGCATGACGCGAGCCTCTATTGCGTTATTCGGCTCCTTCACGAACGACCACTGAGACTGATTATATACGGGGCGAATGCCCTTTCCATCGTGAGAATTGCACTGGCTTTATCAACCAGCTCCGCTTCGCCTGCCATGGGATGGAGTTAGTGATTGATAGTCGCTACAGGTGTTCCCGCTCGTTCCGCGAGTGCTATGCGGTTGCAGTTCTTCCCGCAGATGGTAGCCAATCCAGATTATTCCCTCCGAGCCTTCGGATCGTTCAGGCACAGAATTCAACGACGGCTCCATTGGTACTGACGGAGGCCTACGATGAGATGAACAGAGCGATGCTGAAGCTGAAGATGTACATCGAGGAGTGAAAGAGAACGTCTACAGCGGTGAGCGAGCTGGAGCCCTAAAATCGGCCGATACCCTTGAATTTTGTATTGGATTCTTCTCACGAAGACGTGCTTAGAAATGGCTGACAAGAATGAACGCTAAGGCGTAGTAATCTAGTACTCCAAATTCCCGTCGGACGAGGCCTGTTACCGGCCACCCGTTAATATGGTACAAATCGTTCCTCTGCCGGCAACGAACCCGTGAAGATTGTAAAGCTCAGCTCGACTGATATGCCTGCCTTTCAGTCTGTATGATCCAAATCAAAGCAACTCTAGCACCGTTTGGGCGAGTCAGCCCATTCCCACGGACAGTACGGCATGTTCATCGCTTGTAAAAATCTTACTCATGCCCGACGGTCGTGGTCTACTCTCCTGGATGCCTGCGTGGAGGCGTGGCTGTCAGCCACTGGCTGACGAATGCTCCCATGATGGTAATGCCTATCGTTGATGCTGGATACAACAAATAAGCAGAGCCTATTAGAATTAGTGAATATAAATAGCGATGTTGTTGTTGCGCGACGGGAGACTCCAGAACTTCAATGGCCGTGCCCTGGTGACCAGGGCCTGGTCAGCCGTCAACTGTCGGGACTTCTCTCCTAAGGCGATCGCATGACGGCCACCGCAGAATGTAGAATGAAGCGATCTCTTCATAAGACAATTAGACTCGAGCGACTGCAAAGAATAGGCACTCTTCGGTTGTGGAACATGAGAAAAGCTGGGTGCACAAGCGAAGGACGACTAATTGGCGGGGCGCCTGAGGTTGTCTGGAAGCTCTCGTGAAGCATTCGTGAAAAGCCTTGTTCGCACACCGACCAGCTGCACTCCCGAACGGGCTTTCAGTGTGTTGAGCAGGCAACTCGGCAATGCCCGTAACAGACTCCAGGGAGACCGCTTGGAATCGAGTATGCTTCTGGCCGTTAACGTTGATGTCTTGGATGGCAATACATGGCAAGCATGTTGAGCCAATATCGCACGGTTCTTATGCGCTTGTGGATTGGCTCTGAAAGGTGGCTGCTTTCGAGTGATACCTGGCTCGGGATACCAGAACCGTGGTATAAGGTGTGCAGTTGGGCGTTCCGTCATGGTTAGGAGGAAGGCACAAAAATTACGATAGAGAGACTATCTCACGGCTTCCCGCAATCACAAGTTGGAGTCCCCAGTGATAAATTTCAATGTCGAGGTAGTGGTCGAGATGAGTGTTCAAGCGGGGTTCGGGTTGATGGGCCAAAGGCTGAACTAGTGGGAGCTATTGATGGTCATTCAGTGAGGGCGTTCAATTTCCTTCCAGTTATCGCAACCCCAAAGCGTCCAACGCTGTAGACATCCTCGATGCTGAGGTGAGTTTGAAAGTAGGGCATTTGGATCCTCCTCGCGAATATTTGAATCTTCAGACTGCTCCAACATGTAAGCTGTGGTACACAGCCTATCGACTTCAAGGTGTTATGCATTCCATGCACAATGACCATAACATTATTCGCCGCTCTTAAAGCAGCTACTTTTCCTAATGGTGTGTTTATCATCGCGTTGTATCTGACAGCGGCACAGCTGAGGCTCGGAACTCCGCTGACCAAATGCTGCCTCATCAATCCTCGTGGGAACTCTGGCTTGTCGGGAAACGCTGGTTCGAACGTGGAGCTGGAGTTTGCGGTAGCGTCAATCTAGCTGGACTCAGATACGACTTGGGCAAGCACGGGAATTACAACCTTTCCTCGCTGGACGAGTATCTGAACGACCCTCTAGTCATGAGAGAGCTAGGAGCGTTGAGACCTTGCGGGCCCGACTCATTGGGGGTAGCCTTCAAGGATTCAGCCTGGCATGAGTTGATGTTGGTGCTCTAAACTCGGTCGGTTCGAGACGCTTTCTTTTTCGTACGGCTTAGCTGTCGCATACTGCTGGTGTCCTATTAAGGCCGCGCTGCTTTCGCTCAGGTGGTACTTCAGCTTCGGCCCACAGAGGGCACAAGTTGTGCTCGACAGAGGGCTCCTAGTTCTGATATACGCAGGAGACCAGGACTACCTTTGCAACTGGCTGGGGAATCAAGCGTGGACCAATGCTTTACCTTGGGCACATCGGGCTGAATGCAACGAAAAAAATCCCAGGCCATGGGGTGAGCGAGATGGTAGGTCTCTCGCGACATGTTCAACCTAAATTCATGATCATCAAAGTCATGTTCTTCTATAAGCTACTCGATTTTCAGACTACGGTTTGATCTCATCCTACACTCCTCCTTGCGTTCTTAGGAACCTGCCCTCTGGAAGCTCGTGTCGGACTTTCTAGAACGCAACGACTGTCCCATTTGACTAGCTCTGACCGCCGTGCCGAAGAGTCCTGCCCCTCTCTTCTCCCCTCCTTTTTCAGTTTTTTTGTGATGCTCAGTAGATGACCCATCGTTCGCAAGGTTCTCGCCGATCCAGTGCTGCTGCAGCGGCAGAGGCAGCTCTAGCGGCGGCTTCGTTTTTCTGGAGTGTCGCCACCAAAACGCTTAATTACTCTGTCACGAAAGATGACTTGAAAGTCGGCGACCATATTTATCAGTGGCGCAAGGGCTCCTTGTACGCTTCAATTGACTTTTCAAACCGCACAGTTCTTGGTGTGTTCAGATATTCACACCATGGAATTGTGGTGGACGTCAACCCATGCCCGAGCGAGAGCTGCGACCATCGCGGCGTGTGCTGTACGAGGTGAGGGAGATGGCTTCCCGTGAAATCATAGATGGGCAAAATCGCCGTAAGTTGCCATTTACCCTATTCCATACGCGTCGTCACATGCTGTAGTTTACAAGTTGGAATGCCGCAAACGCTGTGCATCCTTTTACTGCTCTGGGATTCTCTGGTGTCCTCAGGTAGTGTGGTGCACTTTAGTGGCCACCAGGCGACTGAAGCCGCGATTAAGCTGACGTCACTTGCCACCTTCGCGGGAGAGCAAGGCACTTCGTCGATCAAGAAGTTCGAATATGGCTGCACGAACGACCAAGTAAGTCCCGCCGGGAGAGACTTACAATTGGACCCCTGTTCTGGTCAGATTGAATCGGAGCGAGCGGGCACCTGCTCCCTGAAAATGCCGGACCCTATGTGGATGGTAGCTCTCAGAGCACTGTCGATGGTTAACAACTCGGACGTCCAGTACAACCTTCTCGAGAAGAACTGTGAACTCTTCTGCTGCTGGTGTGAGCTTGGAGCCAGTAAGTCTGATTGGAGATGGTTGGTTGATCTTCACGCGGCGGCGATGCTCTTCAGGAAGCGGCATCGTGAACTTCGCCTCTCCTGAGAAGCGGGCGATTGGTCAGAGCCACCCTGAGAGGTTCCGAGGGCTCTCATCTTTGACCACTTCCGTGGTCCAGTCTTTGGGATTTCGAGGTGAGCATTCTTGCTGCTACGTATTGGGACCCCAGAACGCTCGGGTGGGCAATCTCAATTTTTTACTATTTTTCTATCAGTATCCAAGCCACGGCCATACTGTATGTATTGAGCGACGAACCATTAAGCTCTTTTCTCGGCCCACCCCGTTGGCACGGTTGTTGCCTCGTTCATCTGTGATCATCCTCGGATTCGGCTCGCTAGTTTGTCGCTAGCTCCTTCGATGCGGAATGTAGCAGACTATGGAGTCTCTTTAGATGCTCACGTGGCAGCGGCTTCAGCAGCGGTGAACACAGCAACCCAATCGGCTTTGAAACACAGTGAGAGATTTCGCGCGCCCTCAATCATGATCGTGCTTGCCATTCTTTACATTCAGGCGACTCAGTCACGGCGCTCGCTTCGGTCTTCCTGCGTACGCCTTCCACAAAGAAAGACGGCAATATAAGTCGCTACAGGGCCATTGTTGCCAAGGCCTTTGCTTCGGTGCCGGCGGACCTGCCGAAATCCGTTGACGAGGCAGTTAACTCGGACGACATCTCACGGAGTAGGTCTATTTCTTTCCTCCCGCTATAAAATGGCACGTGAATTTCGCCGTTGCTAGTCGATGAGAGCTCCTTTTTGTAGGTATCTCAGTGGTCGATGCGATCGTAATTGGTATCTCTGAGAACCCCCGGCTACTGCAGAACACAGAGTACATCACGAGTCCGATGACTCCGGACGAGTGGAAGAGCGCATTGCAATCTGCTCTGTTCAACATTGATCGTGTTGCATCGAAAACGTGATAGTTTCTTTAGCCCGTGGCATAGAGTTGTGATTCCACGTTAACATATCGGCTCACTGACGGGGAAGGTGGTAACATGAGACTGTTCTGTGGGTCTCTGTTGCTTCTCAGTCGTTGCTCAAAGTCAGCGCTAGGCGAGAAGGAGTGTAAAGTCTGTCTTCCTTT
>JABANP010000861.1:0-14154 GCA_013115135.1 Perkinsus olseni | reverse complement strand
TCTAGCCACTGTCGCTAGCGCACCTCTTGTCTTCCTTCTGTCCCGGGATCCGTCGTGAATAAAACCCTCCGAGATTAGCTTCATCCCGTCATGGCAGCCTGCCATTGGTAAGGCAGTCAGTCAATTGCCATAAGTAAGTCAATGTGCCGGGCTCTCTACAGAAAGGTTCCGGATGGATCCCTCCTGAGCTCTCCTCTACTCTCCCTCACAGAGGGGTCCGCAAGACTGGTCGCCACACATCGCTGTGTGATGGGATGTACTGCAGAGTACCTCTCGGAGGCCCCAAGTTGGGGTAGACTAGCAGACTAGCGTCAGACTACCGGCATTTCACGTTGGGGCCCCCAACGTGAAATGCCGGTAGTCTGACGGACCGCGCTCCTGGGTGAGGTGGCCCATGGCGAAATGTGGGTAATACCCACTGGGTATACAGCAGTAGCGGGTCCTGGGGTCGCATTGCTAGTCCGTCTCCTATTTCTCGTACTTCTCGCGTTTTTTACGGTGTTTGGGGCGCAGTTCTCGCGATAAACGCGTTTTTTGTAGGAAATATGAGGGAGAACTCAACTTGAGTTACTCAAGTGTGAACCGCGATTTACCCTCGGCACTTCACGATAAATCTTCTTTTCGCGATGTGTAACACGTATTACGAATACAAATATACATCATTGATGTATATTTGTATTCGTAAATAGCTGTGTGCGTCGTTCGTTTGAGAGACCGCCGCAGGGGGGGCATGATGAGCCATGAATGTCTCATGTTCCCCATGAAGTTTTGTGGTGCGCGGTACCTGTCGGCGCAGACTGCGCCGACAGTGGTAATTGCTTGAGTTGTAGTTACTCATGCGAAGCACCTTGAAATGATTCAGTTATTTCGTGCCAAGCGGCATATTTGTTGGGTTTATCCATCACCGTCAGCAGCGTACATGTGATGATCATCGTACGAGAGAAGCAGTAGATGACTGAGTGAAAGGCATCTACGGGATCGTATGAAGTTCATACTATGAATTTCTCACGATACTTCATAATAGTGAATAAATTATTCAATTATTAAATAATGAACCACTCGATAGTTCATACTTCCCGACGCTCCACATCGTAGAGTCCACAAGTTACATTCCATTTGGTACTATCAGGACTCCTGATTCAGGAGGTCACGGTCGGGCTGATTACTCGTCAAGCCAGCCATGGGTGATTTCTATAATAGAAATTCTATTGACTAAGACGAGGTTGGCTCAGATTGTCTGAAAAGTTTTCTGTGATTTTTTTGGGGGGGGGCACTGACGACTACGCCATCGGCTTCTTCATCGTCGCCTCATCGCTGGCTTCTCACTGAATTGGAGTTATTACAAGCACAGCTGCAAGACCAACAATTGCCTTAAATCAGTGAACTGGTGGGTTCCTCTACTTTTCACAGCCGGCTGTACCAAAATGGCATTGTAGATATTATCAACAACTATTCTTATGCAGAGGGTAGTGTGTAAGACGTTTGTACCGCGGCGGTACTACCGCCTCATGTTGGACGTGAAGTTTCTGAGAGACTTCCTGTACATATCCCGGCCAAATCGAAGAATCTGCACACCCATAATATTCGTGCGGGGTCGGAGAAGACGACGGAGCTAACTGGCATCTCACTATTTTTCGACCAGAGATGTATGTCGATGTGGCAGATTCTGTAAATCCATGTCCTATACGTATTCCTATCGTACATAGAAGACTACTACTCCATCAAAACCATCGAATCAGCCTTTCGTCCTCCCATCTAGCTCGCTATCTGTATTATCGAGCCATCCTTCACAGCGACTTTATTTGGACGTAACACACCCGGACAGGGAGCTGCCACCGGTATTGACCACTATAGATGTTTTCTCGAGGTATTTTTGCCTATGAACTTCCTGGAGGAGATTGTAGTAGATTCACTCTACAGACAAGACTCTCAAGATACCCTTTCTTCTTCAAGTTGTACCCCTACGGTAGGGGTAGAGGGCCCAGGTCCTATACCTAGTTCGGCTCAGAGTAATGATACTGTAGGGAGGGTTCATCGCCAGCTACACCAATCTATCTCATGCTTACAGTTAGAGGGCAGCGTTTATCACCGTCACAGAGTCAGGCGGTCGGGTGGCTGTCTAGAGTGGCTTGTATATATAGCTCGGTACCGCATTCTGGTTTTGACTTGACTCCGGCGGAATTGTTCTATGGCAATTCTACAGGAAAAGATCCGACCCTCGTGCTCGTCCACTTCAACTCCATTGGATGGTCCTTTGACGAGCCAATTGAATCGTCAAAGTATTCCCCAGGTGATATAGTTGTCTATAGGACAGTATATACGGCTTTCGTAAAACGGTTCTTGTCTTGGATAGTCTCCCTATGGTAGTATCTGCTCTGTCGTTCTGAAGGTGTTGTCTCCCTCTCGTGTTGAAGACCTCTCACTTGAGGAGGATAAGAAGAAAGTGGTTCACAATTCACAGCTTCGTTCGGCCCCTTCTGGGAACGAGTATGTGTAGTTGTGCAGCTGCTAAACTATGGAATCTAAGCTTAGATCGACGCTAGTTGATGACTTAGTCAGTTCGAGTGTAAATAGAATCTCTGATTTCACTGTCTATACACCTCTTGCGTACACCAATGGATAACACTGTTATTATAACAGACGGATGTTTTCCCGATACTACTGGCCAGAAGTCACATCGTCAACGAGCAGCAATCGAGATCGCGTGTTGGCAATATGAGTATAGTGATACCGAGCAGGTTGAAACAGTTACTGTTCGAACTTTAAAGTTGTCATTATAGTTCAATTCGAACTGTTCAAAATTTATCGAGCAAATCCCGCCCTACAAGGTCTCCAATTCCACTAACAAGATCCACCCGTATTGGTCTCCCTCCATTACGATTTACTCTATATTAGTAGTATTCTTTCGAGGAGGGGGCGTGTTGCCGGGACAGACCGAGTACTAGACGAGGGCTGGTTTGGGTCTATCTGTCTGAGCTATTCGAAAGTTCCGGTCTGGAACATATATCGTAATTCCGTGAAACTTCCAGACTAAGCGTTCATTTCAATGAAAGCACCAAAGGACCGAGCGATGTAACCCGAACTCTAATGCTAGCTGAGTCGTACTGACTAGCTGAGAAGCTAAGCAGGGAAATCTCCTTGTTTATATGCCGAACCACGCTAGGGGTTGTTATCATAACAATGTTATGAACGATGGCCGATACACTCAGTGTATCCGATACACTGTATCGGTGTATTACACCGTATCGGCTACCGATTACTCAAATTCAATCAGCACTTCAGGTGCGAGTCCAACCACGGACAGTCCGAGTCACGCACCGCGTCATATTTTGTACGAGAGTCTCGTAACGAGACTCCAAAGCGAGCCCGGCTCCTCATTCAACCAGCTGGTGAGCATCTCCGGCGGCATTGGATTGATCGAGCGTCTATTCCCCGAATGGATGGTCGTAACTTCCTCACTCAACTCAAAGTTCTACTCACTAGAGCGAATCGACTTTGAAGTGATTGTGTGTACACTTTATGTGATCAGTCTCAAAGGTACAACCGATGCTCACGGAATATGTGCCGAAATGTCATAGCCATAGGCACGTCGGGTGAAGGAAATAATGACAATTGACAGGACGATGCCGCTCGCGCGAACCGGAACTCTGTATACTCGATCGACGAGTATGCCTTCAAACGGCGTATAGTCGAGCTCATTGATGACGATCAGCACCATGCTCACACAGGAGTACATAGAGTAGCAGATTAGGATGACCACGCTCCGACAACAGCCGGAGAACTGCGTATACCTTAACGCCAGACGATATCCCAGCAGCAACGAAAACGGAGCATGACACACCAGCAAGATCAGTTGGTTCACCTCAGGGAGACAAATGTTCACGAAAGACCACAGTGTGGCGGGCGGAGAGTCCGTAGGACCTGACGGAACTAAGTCCGTTACGAGCAACAAGCTCCCATCGAGAATGTAAGCGACCGTCAAGATAGCTCCTCCAACGACATACGGGATATACGGAGCGCAAAGCATCATCAGGCTTGTTCTAGAGAATAACCAGTACGGGCCACGGCTGCTGACTTCGGCACCCATCCAGATGCCTCTAACAATCTCCTCGAAGTGCTCCAATGAGCCGTAAGCCTCTCTAATGAGTGCTTTAAGATAGAGCTCATCTCCCAAGTCAGAGCACTTCGCCACGCTCATCTTAAATACTCTTAGCCTTTCATAGAATCTGTCAATCTCCGATACAGAAGATAGGGTCCTCTGACCGACGAACAGAAACGTCACAATCCATACAAGGGTACAGCGGGTGGCGAGGCAAGTGCCACAGCTCTGTGAATATAACTCTGATGTGTTTGAAATGACGAGACAGAGAAATCCCAGAAGTATCATTTCAGTACAGCATTTCACATGACCAGGATGGATCACGATCACATCTCGCTCATCGTGCGTTTGCAGGAAGCAAGCCAATTCATATACACACCACAGACGCTTGAAGTAGTCCGGTGACCAGAGGATAACAAATTTGCCTGAAATGCTGAGATACTCCGATAGTCTGGATATACCATGCATCCTCTCAACAGGATCTACTTGTGAGATGCAACACTTGTCGAGGAACACCGTGGTACGGCTGTGCTTGAAGAAGCGAGAAGCAAACAGCCCGCTTAGGAATGCTCCAAAACCAAGGATAACAATCAGGAGGAACCCGAGGTTCACCGAGTTACTGGCCCAGTAAACGAGGCCCGCCAACGGGAGGGTCGACCACACCATCCACTTGAAGGCGAATGGTAGATAAAATGACATTATCAAGGCCACTTGCTTCCAAAGTCAACAATAACCCCCCTCACGCAGATTCCCATCCGCGACCCTATTACCCTTCCATAACATGGTTCAACGAGTGAGCAAAACTCATTCCGACGTCTCGCACCGTCGAGACGATCTGAGCCGGGTTGGTGTTTTCAATTTCATCCTTCATGCTCTCCTCCTTTTCTAAGTTCTGCTGCTTCAAGTCTTTCAACTAAACGAGCAACCTATTCTGCATCTTGCACGCTCAACTCGAAGATACTACCTTTTTCAGCACAGGGCCGATAGCCTGCGCAAACATCACTTCAATTCTGCGTTCCATGTACTTCGTAAAATTATCGAAACCGATGGTACTGGTGAATTTCTCGCTCGCACCCTTCGACCTGAGATACCCAGAAAACAATCAAAAGGAGAAGAAATGAATACTATCACAACAGACAGTCGTCCCTGTAAGGAATCTATCTAACTCCCTATCCGAGACAAAAATTTCGTGGCGCGGTGACGCAGCTGTCCGTACGAGATCTACGATTCTCCCCCGAGACGTAGTTGAGCCGTAGAGCTAATATCATAAGGTTGATGTTGGTCTTTCATACCAATAAAAGATAAGTTTCTCACCGTAGCTCTGCGAGATCCTGTTTATTCATGTCCTCTCTCAACTCTGCAAACGGCTTAGGACACTCCTCACCATCCTTCCAATGCGGCAGCGTCATACAAAATTTACCTAAAAAGTTATCAAAGATTACTAAATCTCAAATCGATCAAAGATACTTACTAAGATTGTCCGGCAGATCACCGAAGCCATTCAACCAATCATTAATATTCTGGGCTGTGAGATCACGATAATACTTATCCAACTTGTTCCTGAAAAAGAAACAACACTCTCTAACTCTTCACACACTCAAGCCCGACAAAATCCTAGCTATGAAAAGGACCGGATAGACGAGTGTTGTAGACAACGGTACTCTTCGGTTAGCCTCAAGCGTCTGAATAACTCAGCGCGATGTCAGGACTGCTGTCCCTGCAAACTGCCTAAATTCTAATTCTATGTTGCCAATATTCCGCGTCCGGGAGACCACATATTATATAGTATTTAATAATTATCTTATGAATATACCATAATTTTATTCGTGAATATCGAAATAATAAATATTATCAATAACAACTGATTTTACCTCTATTTTACACAAAACTCATATATTAAAATATTGCAGATCCACCCATAATACGTCGAGTGGCATTTTCGCCAATTTTTCGCCATAACCAGTGAAATGGGTTTTTCACCAGTGTTTTTCGTATCGAGGACAAAACTCCATTAGATTTCTCATATATTAAATATCAAGAGGCAGAGAATGATAACTCCGAAAGACAACACACTGCCATCGCACGACCTACTCGAAACGATGAATCGCCCAACCCAGCTACAACTCTCCGCAACCCCCAATCAGCGTCACACGACTCTCACGCAGCGTTTCCACCATCATACTCAAATGGCACATGGAAAGCCGCGACGACATATGCAAAGTCCTAGTACAAATATACTAGGTGCTCGGTCATGTTCTGGTGGAATTTTGTGGCGCGCGAAAACAGCAGTGGCCGCGAAGCTCTCCTCCAGTCTTCCATATGGAAAACACTTCGACACAGCGTAGAGCCGTAGCAACCCAAACAAACGGTGAAGCCGCGCTGATTTCCGGACAAAAAATCATGTCGAAAAATTGAATAAAACAATAAAAGAACATTCCCCCTGTATAACCTGATGAGAATCGTCCGCTGGAATCCGGGGTCCAATCGCTTGCATCTGGACAGCGTCGACAAGTTAGCAGCATCGCCGGCCTCCTCAACACACAGCATCACATTACGAGTATCTTGCATGAACCTCATCACCTAAGAAAGAAAGATACTATCGATAACAACATCACCGTCACTGCGCCACGAAATTACCAAGTTGTCGATTTGGTCTGCCAGTTGCTGTTTCTCCTTGTCCAAAGCGAAATCGCGAAATCCGGGGAGATCGACTATTTGCATATCCACGCAGTACGGCGACTCGACACGGACGTAACTGATGTAGTAAGATACTCGAAGATACTCTCAGGTCGACCTCAAGATACCATTAACACTTCCACGCGCTACATAGATTGCAAGATACTCTCAAGTTCCTGCACGCCTTTGCGTTGATCACGTATTGAAAGAAACTCTCAAACGACCTCAGTATAATATACACCTTCAGTATGAACTACAATTTCCGATAAAACCCCGGTTCGACCCCAAGATACCACAGAACACATGTAAACAACCCTCAGAAAGACAGCCCCCGTTCACCCTTCGATCGAGCTATATTCGGTCGACAGCTAGCCGAAACCTTCAAAGGCGACTTTCTCAAGGCCATCGAGGGGCAAAATTTTTCTGGCCGTCTCGTCTTCCTCGACGAGAACAAACGGCAGAGTCTCCCGTCTGCCTCGATGCACATCCGCTGAATCCACTCGATGCCGCAACTCAGTAGGGCGAATAAAAGCAATCAAAATTCAAATTAAAATTCCGAGTCCACCCCAACCTTACACAGGTTCGTCCGTCACACTGGCTCCGAGCGACTCGTGCGCCTCGCCGATTATTCTGGTCACCTCGCTGAGCGGATGCTCTTGCCACTTGTTAGTCTGAAGACAACCCAGGTTCGATACCCACGACCGCTATTTTTTTACGGCAGACTGCTATGACGAGCAGCACCCACAAGACCAGCGCGGCAGAGATGCCACACAGACCGTGTAAGCCCTCTATGTTCGGCGACCCAGCCGAACCACCCTCATGATGAAAGGCGCAGCTGCACAGCAAACCACCTCCGAGGTACCAAGTTCAATTCCCGGGAAGGATGATTTTAATCCAGAATAAACCGCAGTGAAAATGTTTTTATTACTTTTTTGTCCATAACATACCACCGGGAATGCTTATTCTGTTGAACATTACGGAACTCCAAGACAGTAGGCCTTCGACTGCCCAAGGAACCGTTCACAAAATTAAACTGCTCACCAGCAAGGGCTTCGATAAGGCGTGACCTGAGTTGGCGAGGACCTCAACAAGGACGACGGGTAACACACGAAGGGGGCAAGAAGAGACGCACCGAAGACAGGCACGCAATGTAGTCAAACTGATAACGACAATTGGAGATGAGCACATCATCCCCAATTGTCCGACCGGCCTCGCATTTCCAAAGACAGCTACAAGAGGGAAGAAGCTAGCCTTTGATGATACTCAACCCTACCGATTCTATACTGATATACTACAAAACTAATATTGATCGCAATACAATTTAGGATAGCAAAAACGGTCATGTTGTCTTCCACGCGTCCAGATACAGCCGAGTATGGGGTATAAGATTCATGACGAGTAGCAAAGATACTTTTTAATGGATTGGTCGAAGAAACGGTGTCCAGCAGTTTCGAACGGATAATCCCGTGAATGGCGAGAAGCGCAACTTTTGTCAGGAGGAGGAGGAGTAACTGTATTGACGAGATATAGGGTTGAGAATGAAATTAGCCAGGAGGTTAACAGTCTCGATTCTCCACCGAGAGGTCGCAAGTACGATTCAGACAAGCGTCATTTCGATAGTAAACCTCGTCGAGCGGACGACTAGGAGATCCGTAAAGTCGAAAAAGAAAAATTAAACAGAGCGCGAATTTGGCGAGTAAAATTATCCAGAAAATAGTTGCTAATTCTGAGCTCTGCGCGCGCGAGAAGAAACACAGATCGACCCTCTCCTGACTCGCCCGTATTATCACTTGCCCACTGATTGTTTGCCGATGAGAATGAACTGTGGTAGAGGGAAGTCAACGATGCCCAGTCTGTCTTGCACTTTCGTCTTGACATCCGAGAGAACATCCAAGAGCTCCGAACGTTGCTCGTTGTGACCCTGTATGATAGAGAAAGAGCGGCTCAATTGAGGCTTGGAAGGAGGAGCTGGAGGGGCAGCTGTGGCGGAAGGCATTGGGTTAAAAGTAGAGAATGGACGCCAACTGATACAACCTGTCCCGACTTTTTTGGTATCTGACGTGCTCGACCTCAAGATACGCTATTGCCCAATGACAAATAATGTGCCTCGAAGCACACAGATTCAACTTCAAGATAATCCTGCTACTGGTCAGAGCCCACCGCGGGCCTTTGCCGGCCAAACCCGCACTGAAAAGGGGATCTAGCGCCGATCGAGGGATCTAGCAATCCAGCCCGTCGTCCCGACTTTCTTCGTATCCTGCATGCTTGACATCAAGATAAACTCAATACAGCGCGTTTCGTACCTAAAACGCTCAGCTGGCTGGGGCGGCAATGTCCTTGAGCTCCGTCGAACGACTTGATAATCAACGACAGCGCTATTTCGCGCAACGACGAGGTCGCGTTGAGGAATGCCAAGTATTAGTAAGATAGCAAGGCACCCTATCCGCGGTGAACCGTTACGGTGAAGTCGTTTTTCTGAGACAAAGGTTGAAGAGGTGAGGAATGAAATTTTGCTCGCCTTGAGTTCAAATATGAGGAAGTCCAGTGCGTTCATGTGGCAGTAAAATGGGCGTGTTCGTAGCTCGGCTGTAAGGCAAGTAGACGTTAACAGAGTTGACCAAGAGCGAGTGGAGTATTGACGGTAACCCTCGCAGACGCGAAGCCCGACTGACGGTCACCGATTCACGGTACTGGCAGTAGCCTACTGGCAGTAGGCTATCGGCTATGGACAAAAACCCGACGGGTGAAGCAGGAAAATTTGTGGGTGATCACCGACCAAATACCAGACATCTACAGACCGGAAAGGGTTGTGCGGGGGTAAGTTCTGCAGAAAGGTGAGTTGGCGGCTAAAATTCTATATATATACGTTCTTTGGGGTGGATCACCAACCGTTTTCGGATGAAACCGTGAGACTGAAAATTCCTTGCCGGGTATTCCTCAGCAAGTCAGTGGTAGCAGTGCTACCGTAACTTACGGTAGCACCATTATCATACGGCACCGCCATCATTACGGACCATACCTTACGGTCCGTAAGGTATGGTCCGTAATGATGGCTGAATCAACTAGAGCGAATAGTGGTGGAAGGGTGTAAGGGTAAGACGATCCGTGCTCGGGTGAATGAATGGGTGGTGAGACTCACAACCGTCACCACTGGAGACGGATGGATTCTCCGGCCAATGTTAGATTGAGTTAGGCCCCCTAACTCAGGAGACCCAACTCAGAGCGCGTCGCTGGAAAAAAGGTCTCATACGCTCACTTCGCTGGTGATTACCAGCCGTGACGATCTTCGAACGCGCCTTGGGCCAAGGCCCTTGGCTTTGGAATTTCGAATTGGAACGAGCCCAGTAGGTAACCTACTGGTTACCTGAAAGTAGGTTACTTGAAATTCGGGTCCAAACCGCAGTCGTTAACACTGTCGTGATTACCAGATCGGCTACTCTTTGGGAGAGACCTGATTAGCATTAGTCGCCCTACATGCTCGATTGAAGCAACTCACATGAAGTCGCTCAACGCGACTCGCTTGGAGCGAGGTGGCGGCGCACCCATTTTAACCGGATATGTGACTACCAAGTCACTGACTCGTCCAACTTGAAATCAGAGTCTGATTATCAGACTACAAAGTACCGCGCTCCTGTATACAGAGAGGTCTGTATCGACCACACCCAAGGTTCCGTCGTCGAAGCCCCTTCAAGGACATATCGAGCGTAGAGAGTCCATCTCAGCTAACTTTAAAGCCTTTCTGTGCTCTCTTTGCCACTACCGGGCTCGCGGGGGGTGCGCAAGCTTTCATCCTATCTTCTAGGAGTCCTAGACTAGGACTGCACGCCCGCTACACTCGATGAATCCTCGCGGGAGGCACTAGCGCTGTCTATCTGCCTATCACCGGAGCTAAGTACCCACTTCTAGCAAGAGCCATCGCGGCTTCCCCTGGCCTTTCTACTGGGATCGAGCTCGCCGTGCCGGATAACCTCCTTCTGAGAAAAGCTGCTGAGAAATGCCAGTGTTAATGGTTTAAAGCAATGGATAGCAATGTAGCAATGGATACTCCATTATGGAGTGAAAAAGTAGTGGGAAATTCCCACTACAGTAGTGACTAGTAACTAGCGGAACAAGATTCTTATGGATTCCCACTGGCAATCCAGTGGCAATCCTGTCTTGGCTACGCGTGCGAAGCCAGACCGGCTCGACGGTCACCCAGTGGATGGTGACTGGCTGGCAACTCGCGGCCTTCCGCCCTCTCATTCATTCATGCCCCTCTTCTCCTCCACCGACTGACGCCTAGTCGTTACGAGCATGTTAGGTACGGTACGGTACAGTAGACTGTACTACGCTTTATCCGAGCTCTAGGGGAAGTCTGCACCTCCAGCAGTCGGAGTCCAACTGGAGAGCTCTGTGAGTGTTCGAGTGAGGCATTGGCTATCGGGTAGCCAAAAAGTTCTTGCTGCCACCCTGGTCACTCGGTCCTGTATTGCAGTAGTGGTCGCTCCACTTCGGTTCTGCTATCGTGATAGCTCTCCATGCTGCCCGATCTCTTTCTCATTTACTCTGTGACAGAGTCTCTGTCGTGTCACGTGCCGCATGAGTCACGCGGCGTGACACGTGTTGGGAGACTTCGCGCAGTTTGACTATCAAGTGGCGAGCGCGTCATTCTGTGGCGATTCTGAGTACTGATCTGCGTTGATATTGACCTGTGTCATTGTCTCTGAGTATCTTGTCTGTCTCTTTATGTGTTAGCCGCGTAGCTACACGCTGTGTAAGTCTGTATAAGACTGAGTATTAAGTAGGTGAAGTTAAAAGACTTATTGGCAAGCCTTATTCCTGTGGTGTTTGCTGGGTTATTATCTGTGTATTCCTCTGAGGTATCTATTGCTCTTCGGATACGATTGGGTTTACACTGTGTACATCACTCGGTTATCAGTAAGGATCATTGGTTACAAGACTGGTTATTGTGTTGATTAGTCATGGTTACAGAAAATGGGCGTAACTCTGAGGCATCCACAGATGGGACTCGAACGGCTGTCAACAACAACTCAGTGCATGCTTCCGGCTCCCAACACACGCGGTCCGCGTGGTAGTAGTCGCTGGCCACCACTCATCCGTACTATAGCCTAGTTGAGATTTTCAGGCAATTCCGAGGTTTGGCCACGGCCCTTCAACTTGAAGGCTTCAAGCGCTTTGTCAAAGGCGTGTGGCGCAAGCTGTATGCCAGTCTAGTAGACTCAGTCTACAGACGAGCCCGCGCCACCTGGCGTTTTCACTCCCTTCCAACGCTCATCGTCCACTGTGTTGCAAGTTGCGCGGTGCGACCGTTGGTTGTCGTCCGGGACTGCTCCCAGTCGGGCGACATCCAGGAAAGTGGATACTCGGCGAACTCGACTCGAGTATGTTAACTCTCCAACGACCTGAAATGGTCAGTCTGACAGCGATACTGTGCTACACTGAGTAACGGCAATCTGAAATGTTACAAAGCGATAATCATTGCAGAAATTCGGCGAGGTCGTAAGAATAGGATCGTCGTAGGGAGGACATCACGAAAAGTGCCAAGACAACACCGCTCCCGTAGATAATAACGCTGTATACTCGATCGATAAGGGCATCTTCAAGATCCCAAAATTTGTGGACGAGAACATCACTTAAAGCCAAGTTTGCATAAGAGTAAACGAGACAGCAGGACGAGACGACCAAGCCTCGACAACACCAAGGGAACCTGGTACACCTTAACCCCAGATGATATCCAAGCAGTAGCAAGAAAGGTGCTTGGAAGCCCAGCAAGATGCGCTGAACCACGTCAGGAAGGCAAATTTTCACGATTACCCAAAGTATGGTAAGCGGTGGCTCCGCCTCGTGACCCGACGGAACTATGTCTATATACGCCTGCCAGCTGCCATGGATCACGTGAGCGATGGTTAAGGTAAGTCCTCCCACAATATGTGGAATATACACCACGCAAAGGATCTTCAATGTAGTTCTAGAGAATAACCAATACGGGGCTTGGCTACTCTCCTCGGCGCCCAACCATATGCCTCTGACGACGGCCTCGAAATACTCCAACGAACCGTAAGCCTCCCTTATGAGCCCTTCAAGATGAACCTCATCTTCCGAGTTTGAGCACTTCGCATTCATGGTTCTGAAAGTTCTCAGCTTTCGATAAAAGTTTTCAGCCTCACCTACGCATGAGGGGATATATCGACCCACAAATACACATGTACTCATCCATAATAATACGTGGGGGTAGAAGATGCTACCGTGGGGATCCTGAAAATATATTTCTGATACCCTGGAGATGACAAGAGAGAAAAATGCCAATAGTGCCATCCACGTGCAGAACATGACATGACCAGGATGGATCACGATTACATCTCGCTCATCGTGCGTTTGCAGGAAGCAAGCCAGCTCATATACACACCACAGACGCTTGAAGTAGTCCGGTGACCAGAGGATAACAAATTTGTCTGAAATGCGGAGATACTCTGATAGTCTGGATATACCACGCATCCTCTCAACAGGATCCACTTGAGAGATGCAACACTTGTCGAGGAACACCGTCGTATGCTTGTGCTTGAACAAGCGAGAGACAAACAGCTCGCTCAGGAATGCTCCAAAACCTAGGGAAACTAGCAGAACCTCCGAGAGGTTGACAGAGTCGACGACCCATGAAACGAAGCCCGCCAACGGGAAGGTGGACCACACCATCCATTTGAAGGCGAATGGTAGATAGAATGACATTATCAAGGCCACTTGCTTCCAAAGCCCACTGGCCGACCAACTATGGCTGAGGAAAATATTGAGGCGTGGCACTGGGAAAGAACTATCCAGTGCATCGGGTTGGCTCCCACAGTCACGGAGAAAGGCAGTATGCCAGGCAATATTGGACAGAAGGGTCCCTCGGAGCCCAGGGTACGTAGGAGTCCTCTCCTCAAGGAGCACATTATGTATGGGGACTACGCTGCGGACCGGGCCTGTTGCCATTTCAGGAACAAAGTCACTAATCTAAGAGGAATGTATCCCTGTTCGAGTGGCACCTGAAGCCTCCGAAATGAGCCTAATCGTCTTAGGCTACGACCCTCATTATCGTATGGGTGGTCTGCATTGCAGACTCTGCAAAGTACGTCTATAGCGAGTTACACACGAGAACTAGCGTAGGGAGAAAATGAGCCGCCGTTGCTCTGTTGTTGACGTTCTGAGGAAAACATTGCGTTGAACACAAAATCGGGAAAGATTGATAGATTCTTCGCCAAGTCTAATTTGCCCGACTCGAAATAACTGTGCACCAAGAAGCGTGTCTCCCATGATGAGTAACAGGCGCATCGGGGTGACGTCACTCTGTGTAGAGCTCTGCACCTCATGTATTGTGATGGAAACGTTGAGATGAAGAGGCT
>JABANP010000860.1:0-14262 GCA_013115135.1 Perkinsus olseni | reverse complement strand
GACCCTTTACCATTCTTTCTCCCTCTGTCAATCCTGATTCTCCCTACTCTCTTCATCCGAAGTATCTAATTTTGAGTCATCAACATGTTATGAAAGTTGCAATAGAGGTCTAAAAAACCCATTTATCCTGCTATCCGTAATCTTCGTCAAAATTTTGCGAGTCACTAGGGCTAGGCTCACCGCTGCTGCCGCCATCGTCGCCTCCGTTCATATTTTCGTTCCCGTGGTCTCCATCCTCACCTGAGTAGACTCGACAGACATAAAAACAAACAGAATGAGCCCTGCCTCCACCATTCGCCATAAGTACTTCCTCAGCGGCTTCTGGCTGTTACATCTTCGAGACTGTGGGAGAAGATCATCCTCATTCTCTGAACTTCCTTCAGCACAACACAGCATTCATTTTCTTCTAGGTGTACGACACACGTCCCACGCGCTCATTGACCCGCAACTACTCGGTGGTGTGCTTGTTCTCAAGGTGCTCTTGAGCCTTGCAATTGTTCCAGTAAGCTCTCTCACACCATACTATGGTGACCATAAACGCGACAAGGAAGCAGCCAGGCCGCAGAGCCCAGAACGAACTCCGCTACTTGGGAATCGGTACGAAAAACCAATCCGCTGATGAGCCATAGCCATCATCCAGGACCATAATGGTAGGAGTGACTGGCCAAGATATTCGGCGAATATTATTCGGACTCCGCACTAGGGAGCATCTCTCCTCACTTTTGAGGCACCTTGAGGCCAGAGCCTCACTCCGACATGCGCATATACCTGGCTTAGACAGATGGAACGAGCAGCCCTTCAACTTTTCCGTGCCTAGCTCCCGTATCTTTAGCATAGCCTTGCGCGTAGCGACTTCATAATCGGTTATCAAGTGAAAAGTACCGTCCAAAGGTACCGTACCGTCCTAGTCTCGGCAAAGGTAGCATCAGAGGTGAGAACATCGCTGTCATTCAATGAGTTGAACTAGTCGTAAACATTTGTGAGGCAAACTATACTTCTCCGCGGAAGGAAATCCAAAAACTCCCCACTGAGAACACATTAAGAGGCACTCAGAGGTGATTCGGTTGTCGCGTATAGTCCCCGGTCTTGTATCAGTAGAGTGGCGTTACTCAATGGCTATAGTAATTTCAGGAGCTGCTTCAGCTCAGTTTCCCCGGAGAGCACGTTCTCGAAGAATTTGAACCATGATTATTAGTCAATGCAAAACAATCGGGACCTAGCTGCGACGGCTCACCAAGCTTTCTCCACAGTGTAGTGACTATCATTTCGGTCGTTCGCACAAGCTTGTGCTTCTCAAAATGTTTGTTTTGCTCTGTTTAGTAGGCGTTGTCTACTCAGCTGCACTGCTCTAAACTATAATCTAGTGCATCTGATGCGCTTGATATTGTCGCTACCTCTTCTCGGTAGCCTTGAATCCTCCCTTCTGTTCCTCCCGCGAAGGCCAGCTAGGATTCGACTCGAACCGTTCGAGTCTCGATCTTCGAGATGCTCTTTGTGTCACACTAGCGTCTAGTGACTAGCCGCCGCCACAACGACTTCGATAATTTCACAGGGAGCGCTTTGGAGAGATTTCACGGTTAACTTCGCCCTCTCGAACCCTCCGAGAAAGTCCAATTCGCCAAAGCCTGCGCGACGAGTGCAATTTGCAGTCTGCGAATTGCAATACAGCTAATTGAGTTCATTACAGTTCTGGTATAAATGTCGTCTGCGGAGACTCCAGTAGGCCACCAAGATGATCACACTGAGTTGGAGAAGGCTCAACAGGTGGCTCGATCAGCGCCTACAACCGAGTCATCCTGGTAAGGTCAGATCCACCAAGAGAACGACGATACGGCCGAGATCGAACTCGATCATCAGCAAAGAGTAAGAAAGGACCTTGAACGTGCCAGGGTCCGGCATCCTCGTCAGGTGCCGGCAGAAGCGGGCGGCGAGGAGAGGGAAGAGGTAAGGGCATGGTGACACATGATTGAAGTTCGAGTCGATATTCAATATTCCGGTAGAGGGTGCACTTCGGGTTGTGATCCCTGTCGTCGGTCCAGTAATATCACATGACTGCCAATGAGCGCCCTATGAGAAGAGAAGGGGCATGTTGAACGTGCCACGTTCAGATTGAAGACTACGAGATGATTGATTCAGAGAACTGCCAGCCTGGCGATGATACTTTTGAAGGGCCTCCGGAAGTGAGTGATGAGAGGCGGCTTCTGTATCGCCGGCTCAGTGAGCTGGTGACTCGAACCGTGCTCACCGTTTTTGTCGCGAACTGTGACACGCCTGAGTCATTGACGCCCGGCCTTGTGGCATCATGAGCGTCGGAGCAAACCTCGGCCACCTTCTGCCCGGACCATGAACTCGATGTTCCAGGGAGCAGTTGGTCGAGTGAACTCCATACTATGAGGTGGCTCACACTTCTTACGGGCCACCGGAGACTTCATCGCGGCGCAAGTAACAGATTCGCACTCTCTCAGTTGCACACAAACGTCTGCTGTCTTCGTACTATGATTTAGCGGCTATACTATAGCCTAGCGACGATTACCAACGCTATTCTTTAAGGGTCTCTAGGCAGCCACTGTTGTGCACAAATTGATTTCTTTTTCGGAGCTCAGGCGGCCGAGAACCCTGGCTCTCAACTGGTGGAAGCGGCGTTTGAGGGGGAAGCGATTGACGTACAATAGACGATGGTTGCCTGTGGTTACTAATCATTCTCCCTTCTTCAGGTTGAAGGCACTGCAACAGACCCGTTCACTGAGGATATCCATGGGAACGAGCAAGAGATCGAGGATGCTGATGCTGTACCGTCGGATACGACCAGTCTGAGCCACTATTCGGACAGGCTGAAGGTCTAGCTTCTCGAACTACTAGTTCGGGACTAGTAGAACGCCGGGGATTCTATGTTCGCGCAGTCGTCAATATCAGCAGTCACTTTTGAGACTCCCTTTTTCATAAATTGATTATTTTATGGTCCACGGCTGAGCACGCAGCGCTACCCGCGGCGCAGGTTAGACAGCAACAGGAGCTGGTGGCCCTAACTGAACAGCGGAATCGCCTCGAGGATATGTTGCGGCAGGCGAGGGAGCAAAAAGGCCGCCTACTCAAGTACACCGCCTTGAACCTCGGCTGTCGGCTGAGGTGGCTGCTTTCAGAGACAGGGATGCCCTCGAGGCTAGAACAGCTCAGTGGATTGATTTGGAAAAGAAGAGGAATCGTAGGGGCGGTGAGTATCTACTGGGTATGCACTGCTTCTTAGAGGAGGGTGAGAAGCCTGGGGAAGAGGCGGTGGCAGAACCTGATATCAAGGTAGAGATCGAGGGTTCGATCCCGGCGAGAGGCATTTCTCTGCAGGTGACGGACCACAAGTACATAACGGTTCTCCACAGCGTGCACTCTGCCCGTCTGGGACTCAGAGAACAGGAGGTGAGTGTTTTCGTGTTGCGAACATCACTGTCATTTACTATATTGCTATGCCGTATCGAAGGGGTTTCAAATGCCTCAGTGCATTATCTCGTCGTAGAAAATGTAGTAGTGGAACGCATCAACGGTAGAGTGAACTCATTGTGAACGAGATGGAGCTGATAGAAAGTGGAGTAGTTGAGAGAATGGGAGTTGATGATGAGAAGCCGAGATGAGCACAGCTTGCCTGTGTTATGTAGAAGGTGCACTCAATGCAATTGGTGTAGAATTCACCAATTTGGTGGACAGCATTCGCATGTGTTTCTTTACTGCAATGATGAACACCTCGCTACTGCACTAGAGACTTTCGACGAGAGTCTTCGGTCTGTCACTGTCATTCTTGAGTGTAGCGTCGACTCTCGTCGGCCCGAACTTTTTTCTGTATACCTGGAAAGGTCGTCGTGCGATTCACCAGGGTGGAAGGGCGTGTCTCTTTTCTCAGGATAGAAGCACGAAGGCCGTGGATGATCTCGGAGCGGTGTTGGAGGATAAGAAAGCCAAAGTTTCCGAATGTCGAGATGCTCTCAGGTGGGTTTGCCTGAGCTGCGTAGGTTCAAGACCGACTGATTGATGACACAACACCTGGGTTCTGCCATCTTGAATCCATTGCTTCTGACCACGGTCTGAGCTTCTTCTACAATCAGCCCAGTCCCACACCCGGACCGCTACCTTCCCGGACAGTGCACCATGGGCTGATTGAGAACACAACACCCGGGTCTCGCCACCTGGGATCCAACCTTTCACTTGCTGTCTTCTTATCATCCGCCACTTAGCTCCGGCGTAGCTTTTTATCGGAGAAAAAATAGGATCAGCGGTGTGTACTTAACAGTTGGCATTGTAGCTTTTGATCAGGGAATTCAAGCGTCAAGTGGCGCGAAACAGCGAGTACGTGCGCAGCGGGAAGAAGATACCTCTCAAGGTTATCCAGGTGAGTGAACAGATCAGAATCGGAGTTTTTATGCACGGAGTTTATCGGTTCGATCTCGACTGTTGATTGGCCCGCTTGTGAATTCTGATGCCGTCTTGTGGACCATTTCGAAGAGAGTTTCGGAGCTCACAGACGGCGCTAGACGGCCCTGCCATCAATTAAACTGAAGGCTGTCATCAATCGAAGTAAAAGCTTTCATAAATTAGACTACTGTTATGAATAAGACTGAACGGCGTTTAGTAAACGCTTTTTTCCTCGTCGCAGGAAGTTGAGGACTTTGAACTGGACAAGAACAGCGAGGTGGAGGAAGCCCGAGGGACGCACATAACGCTGAAGAACCGACTGACTAAGCTTGAAGAGGAGCTCCGCAAGAAGGACCAGCTAGCAGAGGGACTTCACCTTATAGGTTCGTCCTTGACGGTTCAGACGAGCGAAATGCAGGCTTTTGTCGGTCGCCCTGTTATACTCGTGAAGCATCTAGCGTTCCTTTTCGTTCCTGCGATGTGGTGGTCGTCAGATTTCGAGCAGCTGAAGATTGAGAACCAGACTCTGAGTGAGAAGATTGAGGAACGTCAAGAACAAGTTCAGAAACTGAAAAAGAAGACAGTCACAACAATACAGGTCTGTCGCTTGAATATGGAGCTGCCGGGATTCGAACCCGGGGCCTTTTGCATGCAAGCGGGTTTGATACGTCCCTGTAGGTTCTGGCTCACATGCGAGAGAAGATGCAATTCCTTGAGAAACGAGGAGAGACAATTCACTCCTCTCTAGCTGAGCTGGACAAAGTAGGGGGGTTCCGTAATTGTCCCGTTCTCTGGAATTAACGTTGGCTTGCTTTTTTGATTGCTTTTTTGTTTTGTTTGCTGTTTTCTATTTCGCAGGAATTGGTCGGCCAAAGAGATCTCATCGCCAAAACGAAGCACGACCGTGACGAGCACCGTACCGAGAACGATCGACTGCGACAGCAGGCCGGGATAGTTGACTCCAAGCTCATCACGAAAGACCATGAAAACAGGTGCCGACAGTTGAGTGGTCTCTGACACGAAGCTTGTGTCGTTGGCAGGAAAGCACGAGTGGCGGAGCTGAAGGAGATCGTCGCCGCTTTGCATGGGAATCATGAGAGGCTGTTGAATTACGTGGCTAAACGATGATCGATTTCAGTGTGTGACCAGTAGATTTCCAAGAGTTGCGTTAGTATCGGGGAATCGGCAACATGTGCAGTGTTAAGACGATCGGGTCCTGTTGCCTCTCCGTTGTTGCTCATAGTCGACGCGAGGCGAGAGGGAGTGTAAAGTCTTCTACCTAGTTCCATCGACGTGTGAGCTCTGCACGCATGCGCAAGACGATCGGTGGTGAAGCACATCATCAACATCAGGTCGAACTAAGCCGTTGTTGGATTTCAAACTCACACGTAGAGAGGTTAAGGAGGGGATTGCTCATTTCTCCCTCACGCATGCCATCTACCACATTCATATACCACTGAGAATGCTGACCAGCATTGCGGACAAATAGATCCCGGGTTCAAACCACGGCTCAGTCACTTCTCTGTCATTTATATATTAGTGCTAGCCTAGCACTGGCAGGCCTAGTGTGACACGCTAATCGCCCTAGTAGTAGGTTCACTATGGGATATTGCAAGTCAAAAGATTCCCTCTCGTCTGATGAGAGCCTGAGGGAAACGCGGCCTCTGCCTCAATCCTCTGGCCGTTAATCTAGAAAAATCTTGCAATCTTGGATTTCCCCAATATTCGGTAAGTTGCACGTACCACAGAGCTCGGCCGGTCCGAAGGCATGGAGCTGAGCCACTCGTCATCTTTCAGGGGGTATCTTTGCTTCACCCATGCCCTCCGCAGAAAGCTTCTCAGATCCCGAGACAGCAGCTAAGGTCAGGTTCGCTTCCTGATCATGGCGGGCGGAGTTGAAGCTAGCTGAGGTTGATATGTATTCGCAGCGCTAGCCCGTGGAGACCTACCCAGTGGTTATGATGGTTACCGCGAGCCTGAGGTAATACGACGATCCTATGGTGTCTGGGTATGGTAGCTCAGGTCGGGATGTGGCATTTCATGAGGGAATGGCTGAATGATGGTGTTACAGTTGATGTTGGTAACAGTATGATGATTGGTGATGGTGGTGGCAGAGTTAAGGACCAGTCTGATAGAGATTTTAAGTTTGCCTTTAATGTTGGCCTCAAGTTCATGGATGAATCCTTCCTTATTGATACTCCTCCCTAGCATGACTTTCTCTTCTCATCGATTGCTGTTGACTTGCCTCTTCCCCTTCGCCACTTCTACTCAGCCATTACCCCTTTCAATGCTCCTCGGCCTCTCCAAAGGTTCGAGTCTTCTACTCCTCACAGGTAGGTGCTCTCCTCCACCAACCCATCGATCATCATCCAACTTCAGTTGAAGTGTTCACAGCAGCTGGATTGGCGTTGGGGTCGATCTTCATGTCAACTTGGCGGGTCGGCGCGGTAGTATCTTCGATGTACCCCCGTTTGCTTCATCGGCTACCATCCCTTCAGGGCAGCCAGTATCTCTCGGGCAGCTACGTTGGAGATATCGATAAGAATGATGACCAAGTGGATGATGGTCGCCTCCCCTCCGGTGTTGCCGTTGGCTTCCCATCCCGGCTATACGGTCTGGTCTATGTAGTTGGTGAGTGTCGGTTGATCTTCTTCACCGCCCTTCATACCACATCTTCAGGTAATCGTCGTCAATCATGGTTGGAGTTGGCCGAGTCGACCTGTGATAGATGGGAGACCTTCGACGCCAGTCAGCCTCTATTCGCTGATGCCCCACCGTGTGAGTCCTCCACAGCGGCTTCTCCTCTGTTGATGTTTTCTCAGGTGTTGGTAAGTCCACAGGAGTTGAGAAGTGCACGCGTGACTTCAATACTCATCTGGCTGATCGGTAGTAGCCCTCGTCCGTCGCTGCTGACTATCGACGCCTGTTGACATCAGATGCATCATGTACAAGAGGATGCTCATGTTAAGTTGGTGTGAGTATCTTATTATTGCTACTTCGACTGGCATACAAATTCTCATCGGCATAGCTCTCCTCACTACAAGTCTATTGAAGTACAGCGGCGGTGGCCTCATCATCAGCCGCGGAGTATTGCCATCAGGTACAAGCATTACTACGTGGTTATGTTATCTTTCAGTGGAGTTTTGGAATGGTGTGGTATAGTTGGATACTTCATCATAAGTTGGATATCATTCAACCGACTGGCCAAGACGGCCACCTTCCCCTACCCGACCGTCTCCTTCGCCTTCCTCGTCAACCTTCTGGCCTGTGTAGTCCTCCACCGTTCAGTTCAACGCCTTCACTGTTCATCCGATTTAGATGATCATCACCTGGGCTGTGGCGCATCTAGTGATGCTCATTCGCTCCATCCGACCATCAGACGAGAAGAAGCGAGGACGTCACGGTCTGTTGGAGTAAACTAATCATCTCCTCAGGGTATCATAATCATCTCCTCCCCTCCCTCAGTTACTACGACGGAGGTAACTAACCCGAGTACTCCTCGTAAAGTCAGCATGAGCATCATGAACAGCATCAGGACTGCCTGTTGAAGTGTTGGTTGGACTTGCGTTGAGGGGCGGTGGCGTTGATCTTTCCTGTGAGGCTCGTGCGTCGAAAACATCTTCGGGACCTTATGAGCACCCCCTGGCCGTATCCGGCCCTGAGAGAGATCTCGCGCGTGAATCACTGTCCTTTCTCAGCGTTGGTGGTGGTTCCTCCCACTCATCATCCTTGTGTTCATAACTTACCAACTCGACTCCTATTATTCCAACTACAACAACGATGGCTTCTAACGCTACTACTGTTATGGCGACTAACGACGTCCAGATGCCGGCTGAGGTTGTCAGCGTCATCAGCACTGAAGGCTCCGTGCGTGATGAGCTCGATGCCGTCTCTCGCGGCGTGGCCCCTCTGAATGATGGATTGAAGCCACAGATGTCTGGTCCTTCGGAGACCTCTATCCCTATGGAGGAAATGAAGCCCAAGAAGGACACCTGGGCCAGCAGGACCTTCGCCCCCGGCTCATCGTTTACAGCGACTATCGCTGTCATTAAAGCAACTCTGGGTGGCGCTATTCTATCCAATACCTACGAGATGGCCATTGGTGGTTATGTCTCCGCTATTACTCTGTTGATCTTCATGGCGGTGCTGAATGTCCTCTCTTTGGACATGATCGTGAAGACTGTTGAGAAGACTGGCAAGAGGTCTTATGCCACCATCATTGAGTATCTTTACGGCCGTAAAATATTATATGTCTTCCAGATTGCCATGGTCGTCTTCTGTCTGGGTAGCAGCGCCTCCTATTTGGTTACTGTTGTCGATTCATTAGCACCATTGTTCAATCAACTTACCATCAACGAGCCACATGCTTGGTACCACATCATGCTCACCTCGAGGTACTACCTATCCCTCATCATGTTGGGTATTGTCATGTACCCCATCTGTCTGGTCAAGAGCCTCGGTTCATTGAGGTACCTCACCATTGTCAGCATCCTCGGTATGTTCTGGTTGGCCGTCGTAGCACTTTACCTGCTCGGTTCGAATGGCATCTCCGAGAACTTCGACCGCGGCCACGCCTATGCTCCCGTCAGCTGGATTACCTGTATCGAAGGTGTCACCACATACATCTTCGGTTACTGCAATCAAGCTAATATGCCGGAGATCTACATGGAGATGAACCCTAGGAGTCCGAAGAAGCTTCGATGGGTGGCCATCTGGTCGGCTATTGTCAGTACTGCTGTCTACTTGGTCATCGCCATCCCGTTCCTTCTTGTTTTCGGTTCCGATGCCAAGAGCAGTGTCTTGATCAACATGGCCGATTGGATCCCTCAGGGTGATGTTGTCGTCATCATCGGCTTCATCTGGACTGGCATCTCGTTCATTGGCACCTACCCCTTCATGGTCTACCCTGTCCGTGTTGCCCTCATCAACACGTTCCAGCCCAAGCGTGCTGATTTCTGGGGTGTTGTCGTCGTCACCATAGCAGTCATCATCTCCTACCTCATCGATATCGCCTTGCCTGATGTATCCATCCTTATGGGTATCGTTGGTGCCATCGCCGGATCGATCCTTTGCTTCATCGCCCCCGGCTACTTCTGCATCTCGACTTCGAAGAGCAAGAAGTTTTCCGCTCGCGAGAACTGGCTATATGCCGCTTTCGTCATTCTCGGTTGCATCACTCTAGTCGGTGGCACGGCGATCTCGGTTTACCAGATTCTAGAGTTCTTTCAGTAGATGATGACTCTTAATTGTAGCAATGATAAACTATACGTGATTACGGTAACGATTTATGCTACTGTTTTTACTCCAACTTGTTTACTTGTTCCACCAGTAGTAGTTGCAGTACCATCATTGTTGATAGAATGATTCTGAGGACTGCTGAAATCATCTATCGCACTACGATGAGATCCTGACAGAAGGCTAAGTTCTAGAGGGCTGCCAATCAACTGTAACTCCCGTCATTGTTCTTATACCCGTGTGAGTCTGTGTTGGTTGTCGCCCCAGTCTTTGCTAGCCCTCTTCACTGCTGTTGCTGATTGTGTACACGAGACTGTCTGTCCCTTCGCCATAGACTTGCCGATAACTACGTAATGCGGCCAGCTAGGTCTATCCTCTGGTCAGTAGTTGCAATGCTGATAGGAGGCTGTGTTGGCTTTCCGTGTTGGTCACCGTTTGACCTCTGCTTCTGCTGTTGTCTCTATCATTACTCACTGCCCCTTACACAGTGTCTCACTCGGGTGTGGTGAGTAAACAACAGCAGGTCTGTCACTACTGTTCTTACTGAGTGTCTCTTTCGTCTTCACGGTCCTCTCTCTTCAACCACGGCGTCGCCAACCTCCTCTCCCCACTATATAAAGTCAGTTGATGGCCTTGCAACTTCAGTCAGTCCGACTATCGTTGCGTGCGGCCATCGTCGTCTACGTGTCGTCTGCCTCAGACAAGTCTTCTGTTGCCTCTACGATTTACTAGAGAAGTACTTCGTGGAGATTCCTGCAAGTACCAGCAACATGCTGTGATCGTCGTTATCATCAGCCTTCTGTCCTCGGTCACCGTAATCTTCCTATTAGTCACCTCATCTCTTCTTCGTAGTGTCTATCAAAAGGTTAGGATAGCCTTTAGTGATTCGACACCTTCGTTGTCATCACTGCCACCCGTGTTTCTACTGTATCACTTATGCATATCGCCTTCTGCTGTTGTTGCTGCCCCTCGCCTGCCGGGCATTATCGCTCCGGTGCTGTTGTCACCGCATTCCTGCCAAGACAACAGGAGCAGCACAGCCAGCAGTAGCCTTCCATACATACTTATCTGCTGGTATTTGATGTACGCAATCAATGAGCATTCGAATTTTCTGCAAGAGACGGCCGACTGTTGTCACTGACTGCGGTGCCCTCTTCTAGAGATACTCGCAGCAGCTTGCCATTGATGCGCACTGATGATACCCTTCATTATTATCTAGATTCAGCGGGGATCGTGGCTGTGTGTTTTGGTCATCTGCTACGGTTTAGTGATGATTCTTATTTCTTCGCTGTGCGTTTTCAATGGTCGTTCGGTGCTTCTGTTGGGCCCTTTACTTCGACAACTGCTCCGGTCGCCGGACGTGCAGTTTAATAGCAGCTGTTGTTATGGCCACGGCAGTAGCACTGGAATGTGAAGAAGTATGATGATGACTTCATTACATCCACTTCCTGTTATGAATCTTACTAGCCTCCTCTTTATCGGGTCCTATTGCCTGCCTTGCAGCCATCCGACCTTGTATATCTTCGACGTTGAACTATGTTATTTCCAGCATAGCGATGTTTGGTTCAGCAGGAGTAATAGCTAGTCTCGGAGTTGATGTGAGTGGGTCTGCGTGTAAGGTGTCGCAACACGAGAGCGGAAAGGAACGCTAGGATGGGAAAGAGCATCGAGACTGAGTTGAAACAAGCAAGCGAGAATAGTGCAAAAACATACATTAATATAGAGAATGCATTGGGACAGAATTCGTGACTGGATACTGCAGGTCCGCAGGGATTGATGAGTTGTTGAGGGAGTGGTAGAAGCGCTAACGCTAGAAGAGGCCTACGAGTAGCTAACTCGTAGCCCATGAGTCATAGGGATCGATCAACTTCATGTGTACGCATGTAGTGGGTTGAGTCCTGTCCCGGACTTGACAAAAGGCGACTGATCTCGTGAGGAGGGAGCGTTTTGGAGGAAGCAGAACACAGATTATCAGCCGTAGCCACTCAAGCTCACCGCTGTTGTGAATGCCGCCAAGGTGAAGGTCGCTCAAAGCGCATCACAATCAGAGTCGCTCGACCGATGGGCTCAGTTGTGTCAAGTTGAGTCAGCTGATGGAATAACGAGACGGGTTCCGAGAACGGCGTCTGCGGGCCATCTCGAATTTCGGATTCATTCCGAAGGAGCCGATTTGCCGATGATGGGCACACAGAAACAGCAAACGAGCTTGTGTAATCTTGAAGCAGTGGGTTTGTAGTAAATCAGGGTTGATGATGTCTTGCAAGGCGACATGCGCCGCGGGAACTCACGAAAGACCTCTGCTCCCATACGTCAACACAACTCTGCATCTATTGGTCTACAACAAGGCATGAGGCATCAGTCATTAGCGAACGTGTGAAAAATGAATTACCGCATTAGCCACTGATCATCACGGGCATAATACGGATTATTTAAAACTGATAAATTGAAGAACGTTGGGTTTTCATACTAACTCTAATAATATCAATTGAGCGTCATCTGTGGTATCATCCTGACGGGCTGCTTCTCCGTAGACAAGTATTGACCCCTACTGGACGGGGACCCAGGCGCCACTCCCGACGTGCGCACTAGTCCGGCGGTGCGCTTCGCATACATTCTCGAATGAACGATAGTCATGCAGCAGAACTTCTCTCAAAGCCGAGCAAAGGTTGTTCAGCTTTTTGACGGCCGATGCGCCCTTCCTTCCCATAGCCTTCAGCTTCTCACCATCGATAAATTTATCATGCGGACGGCCTTCCCTGTATCTCTTCAAATGCTTAGATCCCCCAAGAACACCAGCATGAAAATCTTTCAGCTTTTTTTTCAAACTTGTTTCGTCAAGGCCTCTGACAGGATCTTTGGTAAAAGTCCTCACAAAAACATCTTCCCTACCGGTTTTTCTGACATACCCATTATAACTACAAAAAAGAAGCAATGAAAGTCAGCATTAGCGTCACAAAGTCACGTTTCTTACAACTCGCTCTTGAACGGTTCACGATGGTTGAAACTTCCGGGGCAGATTATCTCCACCGTTTTAGCTGGAGTGTCCTTGCCCACAGCAACGGTCAATTGGCGAGTGCGGTCCGCGAGCCCATCGCCGTAGATGCAGTAGCCCGTATTATCGGTGAGCCCAATGCGAGCCTTATAGAGGGGAGGAAAGTTCTGAGAATAATTGCAATCATCAAAGCGCCACTAGTCGTCACGTGAGTATCTCCGCATGTGCTTACGTCTGTAGCATCGTGCTTCCAATGACCGGCCGTCGCTCTCATCATCATCTTGCCCTGTACGGCGACTACCACCACTGCCACCGTGCATGTTCTCAGGATGCTGGCCATTCGGTTGGTGTAAATTTATCGGTCGAACCAACGCTTGGAAAAGCTGATTCGACTCACGAGAAAGGCTCTTTGCGTAACCCTCACGCTAATGACTGATTGTCTACGAGTGTCCATCAATCCGAGTTTGAGTGAACGATCATTTGTGATCTACTGTAAGTCTGATCTGCAGAGTGCGAGTATTGGCTCTCCCCACCCACCCTGGGAAAGGAAAACCCTGTTATCCTGAGGAACCGCATACGAGCCCTGAAAGGACGCCCTGATCCGCTGTGTATCAGAATGATCAGATAGACTACACAAAAACGCCACGCCCACAGCGTATTTGCGTATGTTGTGTGTATGGGTTTATTGTCCAACACACGGTGCACCGTACGTCGTACGCACGTCTCAGTGGAAATGTACGAAGCGCTCGAAATTCAAGCATACTCATCCGTCTCGTAGCGGCGAGCGACAGAAGCATCCCATCGACTGATGGCCTTCGCCATCGAGGTTTTCCGTTGTTTACCGCCCATCAGGCGAAGAGTTAACAGAGTCTCATTTCTTCGCGCTAGAAGGTCTCGCAACCCGAGCTACATCAATAATCCCCGCCGGGGACCAACCATCAGACGCACTCATACCGACCGTATCACAAACTTTGCCGTTCGTTGTGTTCGACAATTAGCCTGGTGAGGTTCACCAGGGAAACGAGATGACGGAGCCATCGGAGTACCCCCGTAACGCGACCACTCGGCAATGATCAGGAAAAAGCGCCACCAAGTGACAGCCATATATCATGCACTGGTACATACATGATTCGAAGGACTTTTTCAACGCCCACCGGTACACGGTGTGGGGACATGCGACAGACGGCTTCTCTTGGCTGCTGGAAAGGGACGAATTGCGGAAGCTCGACCATCGATAGACGATGGGGCCTGGGAGTGGCAGAGGGAGTCAACGGAGGGCGTCGGGTGGTCAGCTTCGTCGTTCTGGACTTCTGTCGAGCCTCCGGTGTTCTTGAGCTTGCGGATCGTGTTGGCGAGTGTCCGCAAGGAGAATCGAAGATTCATCGTATCCTGAGGGGAACCGCGATTGTCGAGCAAGAAGGGAAAGACAAACTGTGTATGTAGTTCTTGCGTTCCATAAGGTCACATAATTTCGCGTTGGGGAAGAGCCAAATGGTCACGCGCCACGCGGCCTCCCACTGCTCTGAACTGACCCGAGCTAACTTGGGCGCTCGATGACTTGGAGGGCCATCAGCTCGCAGGAGAGAGTCGATCTTATCGTGCAAGCATCGTGACATCTTCACGATTCTCGTCGAGTG
>JABANP010000086.1:0-155175 GCA_013115135.1 Perkinsus olseni | reverse complement strand
TGGTACCGGGACCGGGTGATTTGCTGTACTTTCCTGTGAATGAACTTTGCGCAATTTTCTCGCGCATTTTCGGGCGAGCGAGAATATTGGTGCGCTGACAGTTGAATTTTGGGCGCGCGCTGATTCCGTGAAACGGAAGATATGCTAGAGGTTGAGTTGGGGTTCTAGCGAGATTGAACTCAGTTAGCTGTCATTGGCGTTCATGACGGGTCCCTCACTGCGGTCCTTTTTCAAAGCGAGGAAGGCCTACATGCGAGAGGCCCTGCCAGTAGAATTTGCCGTTCTCAAAAAGGGATGGTAATACCGTTCCTTGCCGTACTCCTAATGTAATTATCTGGGTTGTAGGCCGTACATGGTAGGAGGGCTCATATCTCTGCTTGTCCACAATTGGGTGCACAACATGGCCTATTATTTCGCAGCAAAATACCAAGTGTAATGGCGCCCTCTTACTAAGAGGCTCTTAGTGTTGTTGTGACGATGATTTATACGACAGGTACGGACCATACAAGGGGCCCAACAACAACATACATGATTTTGGGTTCGAATGGTTCGGCACGGCGTTCGTCGATTGGTCGGTAAGTGCTGCACAGATACGAGCCTTGTAGATTTTTTATTAATTTTTAGTTTCCTCCGGGGGACATAGTGCTGTACATAACACTTGTGATAGCGATAGTTTACGCTCTGAGGCCCCTCGTTTTCTCATTCCCGACACGTAAGCAGCTTCGGTGTCCTCGGGTTGTGGTTGATGAGAATGATGGTCAGGTACGATGAACATTTTATGGCGAGTTTTGACCATGAGCATCTTCACCGTCACCGGGCGTTGCATATCTTTTATTTTCACGGTAAGTTGGTCGAACGATCGATTTCGGCTGAAGAGAAGTGGTGCCTCGCAGTTGCTACCAAGCTCAGCGCAGCATTGTTCTGAAGATGAGTTCGACCCGCCTAAGAATTGGGGGGAGATCTTCACCCATCTGTCAGTATCCGGTGGTTGCAGCGACCTCATCTACTCGGGTCACATGATGTATGCCATATTGGCTACATGTGCCATATGTATGAAGGGGATGGGGGATTATAATACGCTTAACGCTGTCTGGATACTCGTTCTGACTGTGGGAGTACTCGTTCTGACTGTGGGAGTGGCGCTTGTAGTTGCTGAGATTTCGAAGAATAGAGCAGTAGTATTTCATTTTGGTATCGTCATCAGGATAGGATTAATCGCTGAGCGCGATTCCGGCAGCGTAATCATCTGCAGCGCATATTCTTTCTGTTTTAGAAATGTTCACGGATGTTCTATGATCGAAAATCTTTCTCCTCGTAGAAGCATTCGTTTTGATACTACGTCACATAGAAAGTGACGTTCACTGAGGTGCGGAGTTTCGGCCGTCTTGGTTTCGAGCATTGCCGATTCGCCTGCATGGGTTGTTTTCTTCTCAGTTCGGTACGCGCAGAACTGGTACATTAAAATAACATGCCTCGCTTTGAATATCTTACAAGGCTTCGTCATCGTCGCATCACGAGCCCACTACAGCGTGGATGTGGTAGGTTGAACCTTGCGTTTCATAGGGGTGTTAGATTCTGTTTGTTGTCTCAGATTGTTGCCGCGTACACGATACCTGCGTTCTGGTGCACGTTTGCGTACTTTGTAAGAGGGGCTACGGGCTGGTCTCATGACGCGCCAGAATTGTGTTTGATCGGCCTTCTGCTGATTAATCGGTGATCTCGCTGTTTTATATGCGTCCCGCAGGTCCCTGAGGACATCGGTCCCAACACAGTGCCGCTGCCCAAAACTAGCCTGGATGTGGGCGTCCCCGCTGTCCTACCCGATTCGCCTGGTGGAGGTGTGCCTGACTTGGAGCTAGGCGGCGCCACAGGAGCGTCGTCGTCATCTGTCTCCGCAGCACAAGCGTCTTCGCACGCAGTGGCTGCTGTTGAGGCTCCTCGAGAACAATAAGTTGTATGAATTTATCAAACCCGGAATATTTTTGAAAAGAACTTCGCGAGGCTGGCAGCCAAAGAGGCAGTGTTCTCGCCGGTGCTTTCACTAGCTCCTCGGCTCCCCCTTCTGTACCACAAAGCTTTCATTATCATTACGTTTGCTGCCGCCCCCCACGCACATGGTGAGAGTTTTTTTGAAGCGCCACGAGACCTGAGGCGTTCTTGAGAGTTGTGCAACGAAGCTAGGCAACACCGATTATCGTCAGCTTCACCACGGTCAAGTTACATATTACTGATAGCAGATTCCGTTGGCGCCAATTCAGTTCATTTTGATGAGGGTGCCGAAGGACGTTTTAATGTAGAGGCAGCCGTAAGATTGTCATCATTGCTCGGTATTGAGTTGCATGGGGACGCTGCTGCTCCGGACGTGCATGCGTGCTGTGGAGCAGACCCTCGTTGCATGCGTTGTGAGAGCAGCTCACGTGGTTTGCGGTCAGGAATAGTTAGCGTTTGTGTTACTCGCGTATGTCACCCTCGGACCTACCACAGGATCGTCACCGCGATGAATCTGTCTTGGTACTTCGGCCAGTTACAGAAGATGGGGGCCTTGGGGTGACCGATAACAATGCTTGTGTACCTGAATTAGGTGAGTAGGTAGCTGCTTCGCTCCGCTGTTGATTTCATTTTTCGTAGCATCTCCCACAGTGGAAGAGTCGAAAACCGACCTTCGAGAGCAAGCACCGCGCAAGAGATCGTGTTGGGAACGAATGAAGGCGATCTGGCGAGCTAGAATTGATTACATCAAAGAGGCTTGGCCGTTGGAGTGGGCCGTGTTGAAGAAGGGAGCATGGTGGGTCTGTCAGGGTCGGAGGGATTCGGATAAGGGCTGCTTTTCAGGTGGGGTATTTTGTGGTTTGTGTTGACACTTATCGTGCACAATTGGGTGCATAATATGGCTTACTATTATGCTGCAAAATATGAAGTGTAAGCTAAGCGGAGCGAAGCTGGGTCGCCTGTCATTTTCCTTGCTCAGTTACGGCCCTTATAAGGGACCAGGCAATCCAATCCATGATTTTCCCTTTCGAGTGGTTCGGCACTGGCCTCGTTGATGCAGCGGTAATACTGTTCCGTAAGTGATGTTCGTAGTCATTTTTCTCCGGTATTTTCAGGTGGCTCCTGGTGATGTTACAAACTACTTGAGCTTGATTTTGGGTGTGGGTTATGTACTGCGACCTCTCTTCTTTCCCTTTCCTCATCGTAAGGAGTGCTCAGATGCGCTGCTGCTTCGCTCCGCCTATTTTTGTGCCTTTTTCAGGCGCCATGAATATGCTCTGGCGGTGGGGTGTTGTAGCTAGCTTGGCTACTTATGCTCGACTTATCACTTTCATGGTTACAGTAAGTTCATCGAAGTCCCTCTTTCATGGCATGACGCTTCTCGTCAGTTACTGCCGGGTTCGGCACAACATTGCGCTGAGGAGGAGTTCAATCCACCAGCAGACTGGGGTGTCATCCTCACTAGGCTCTTCACATCTGGCGGCTGTAGTGACCTCATATTCTCGGGCCATATGATGTACACGATCATTGTCACATGCGGAATATGTAATAGAAATGCCCCATCTGCGGTTCGAACCGGGGACCATCCTCTTGTTGCTTCAGTCCGATACAGCCGTAACATGTATCTGAAGATATTCTTGCTATTGCTTACTATTTTGCAAGGATTCCTTATCGTGGCCTCTCGGTCACACTATAGTGTTGACGTGGTAGGTCTCCCTCGACGCCCTGGTAAAGCTACCGCCATTGTTTTCTCTTTCCAGGTTGTTGCGGCCTACGCAGTGCCTTGCATGTGGGTCACCTTCGCTCACTTCGTAGGTCTCCGAAAGTTGGGTAAGTTACGGTATGGATGATGTTCAGGTCCCTAACGACTTCCGACTGGACGATGAGTCAATCCCATCGCCGGGAGTCTCTGATGATGAGGAAGAGGGTGCTGCCGAAGGGTATCACACAGCGGCCCCCTCTCCTGGCACTGGCAGTGGTAGCAGTCAGCATCAGAAGATATCCTCGGTCAGTACAAGGACGTCTCCTGGAGACAGGGACTTGGAACTAGGCGAATCTCCACAGCCCACAGGTGGCGGATGAAGCCTTCGGTGGTGGTCTTGGTTATTTTGAGTGTCTTTCAGGTAAATGAGTGGCAACCGTACTATAATAGATTTTATGAAGGTCGCGACTACGCCAGCCGTACCAAATTTTACTCTCCTCGTTGTTGACAAGTATTATGACTAACATCAGAGTCCGTCTTGGCACTACCATCAAAGTTTTTCATATTCGACCGGCAAACCTCCCGTGACCTACCATTTGTAAAATTTCTCACGCTGCCTCGGCATTCTAATATTATTGCGAGGCAGCGGCAGCAGTGCTCCGTTTGCTGTAATCTCGCGTCCGTTGGCACGTGAGTGGTATGAATTATCCCTATTGGGTAGCATCATCAGTAACATCACTCTATTCCTTGGTAATGACTCCCACACTGTTGTGATTACGATATTGCTCTTCTATTAACGAAATGGTGATGCTGTGTTGACCCTGAGTGGGGGCCCTACGCCGAGGCGATGCGGACAGTAGGGGTAGCAGTATACTGCTGCGTAGTAATAACAGTGGTATACAATAAGGACTCCTCGTTGTTGTTGAGGCTGACTTCGCTGGCGCTACTTTTCTCCGCTTCAAAACTTGTACTAGGATCATTCTTGTTTCATTGCGTTGACCGGGGCGTGCGCTACCGCCGCGCCACAAAATTGTTTTGCGTGTTTACTTGGTGGCCAACAGCAACTCCACCGATGTCGCGCAGATTGTTGCTGATGTGGTAGATAACTTTCCTCTGCGACGAAAACTCTGGGGGTTCAGTGGGCTCTGATTGCAACAATATTTCGCGATGCATTAAGAGGGTGTTGCAGTGAGGTCGAATCTTGAAGTGAGCTCACAAAAGTCTTCTGTCAGAGGAATATCCTGAATATCCCCGCGGCCATTCTTAGTCGATTGGCCGCGGAACCTGAGCCAAAACGTATTGCGAAATCGGCACGAAAGTGGAGCGCTCGCTCGAGGATAGCCGCGGGGAGTGGCACGGCATGTACACGATAACAATACACTAACGCCCTTACACGTACTGATTCTGTTCTCTGTAACAGAGAGTACTTTGGTACTCAAGTGGGTTACACTGGAGGTCTTGGGGTAGCCTCACTTTGGACTGGACGAAGTGTGTGTGCAGCAGCACTCGACTACAATTCACTGTCGTCATGGGTCGTAGTGAGGCTCAGAGCTGTTCTGAATTTTCTGAAAGCAGAACTCTCTTAAGTAGGTTTATTATACCTTCATCCTAATGCAGGACACCCAACGCGAGGTTCTACTGCCTGTAGACGCAGAGCCTTTCCGATGACTTAACTTTCTGGCCCTTGGATGAGGGAGTTCGAGACCTGAAGGGGAAAGACGCTCATAGTGTCCTGCGGTAGCTTCGCCTCTATAGAAGGCCTTGCATGTGACTACCTTATTGAGGCCTTGGAGGTAGTAAGAGACGTCGGCCGGCTTTCTCGGGTAACCGCTCGTTGTTTTCAGCTCGCTCCTGCGGGAGTCTTCACTTCCCCGTTCATCGAACCCCTTGTACAGACGTTGGACGATGGAAAGAGTATTTCCACCGGCATGGAACTTTATGGCAAGGAAGGGACCGATTACATGGTGTGGTTACTTCACAACAGCAGATTACAGAGCGCTGGAGTGGCTGTCACTCGTAGGTGCTGCAGCTTCGCAGTTCGTATCGACGGAAGAGGCTGCTGGGGCAAGCGCTCTCACGGTGGATAGCCAAATCTGGCTTCTCGAAAGTCCTTGCTGTGTCGAGTATGAGCAGCCACGTACAGGACGACAGTGATTTGGAAGTGAACACGCCCTTGAGGGTCTTCAGGAGCCAAGAGACGTTCGGGGTGAGTGTGCTTTACCTCCCCCTTCTGATACGAAGAAGAGCTTCGTTTTCAGTTGCCCACGATCGATAAGGAGCGCATAGTTGGCGGCGGTCTGATCACGAGACTGGATGATGACATACCGGGCTTGCTATGCTTCGCGAAAGGGACTGATGTGGAGAAGCTACCGCTCGCTAGAATCGTGGCTGAGTTCTTGATGACGAATGTAAGCTTTCGGTCGATTCATCTGGCCGTTATTGCGAGAATCGTTGAGAAGAAATAGTGTCGTTCGCCAAAAGTCGTGGGGAAGTAGTCCTGTGTCATGAGTGCAGCGTAGTTGCATCATTGCGGGAGTCGAAGCGTTGTTAGCAATACTCAAACCAAGGAGTTCATTCGGCCGTCAAAATTTGATGGCATTCGTTCGAAGCCGTTCAACTTAGACAATCGTAGAAGGATCACCTTTCTATGGATGCAAGGCCCTTCCCTTGCAGGTTTGTAACTTTCCCGAAGCTCCGACTGATGTCGAACCAGCGTCCTGGCGAGCCATACAGGAGTCGAGCGGCTACGGTCGGTATGACGACGAGGACGACCTCCGAAGGATGTGGGCTTGAGTTTCGGATTATTAACAACTTCTCGCTGAGTTTTCAATTGGCATTTTTTGGGTGGGATTTTTTTATTTGCTTTGAGCATGTACGGAATTCGTCTCATCAGCAACTCCCTTTCGGCTGACGGCAGCGGCAGGGACGGCAATTTGTTCCTAGACCAAGGGTAGTAATGGCTCGGCTCGGGGGGATGTATCGCCCTGTCTGAGAGGAGAGGGCGCTGTCGATGGGCGCTGCGATGGTTGTGACGCTGTTCGTCTACAGCGTTGGACGCAGGGCAGATCATAGTTGAAAAATCCCGAGAAATCGGGGCTTGGGCGTGTCCGTGGGTAAATCGGCGGGTTATCTTGTAGCAATGGAACCCCGTAGCGTGAAACTGGATTAGAACACGGTGAACGGGCTTCCAATCCTGTTGGAATCCTATGCCACACGGCAACAGCTGCTGCAGCTGCTGGTGCTCGTGGTGGCACTCAGCCTCGACCGACACTACATCACTTAGTACTACAACCCTCGGGCTGCTCTTGGTTAGCCGTTTTGGCCCCCAAGGGCATTTCCTGCATCGAGGCGAGTCGGCCCTCTTTTTGAGTGTTGCAAGCTTGCGTATCTGAGTGCGGGTCTCCGGAAAGTCTGCGTGCTCTCTGGGCCCTTCGGATCATCATGTTGAACGCAAGTGAATATTTCCAATTAAATGTTGATGAATTAAAGCGGTATCTTTCTCTATTCGTGCACAATGGACGTTGTGTACTGTTCACCCTGTAGGTTTCGAGGCGGCAAGCTGAACACTCATAACACTGTTCCACACGTCGCATGCCCCTCTGGCGGGACATCAGCCGACGGACATATAAATTCAACCTCGCTGGTCATAGGCAGAGCAAATGTAATAACGCGGAGAAATTCCTCGCACCAGCTTGGCAGAGGATGGTCACTAGGCATCCTGTTGCAGAGCGATGAGGTGTGGAACTTCTCTTCGACGCGTCCCAACGAGGCCTTCGTCCACTTTGGGGGACGCTCGAAGTCTGATGGCTCGAAAGTACCAGCGGAGGCGTCATGCCGAGTAGGGCGGGAGCTGGCAGAGGCTTCGATCTCAAGTTCGGCGCGAAAAGAGCAAACAGGAGGCTTCGATTGGTAGGGGCGAGTGTCTGTAGGGTGGTGAGTTGGAGTTCAGTGACCCTTCAAAGCTTGAGGAGATGCTCCCTTGGAGTGCTTCCATCGACATGCGTACTGGCCAGTGGAAGGGTGTGGACCGATCGGAGGACCCGCCATTCAGTCGTCGAGGTGATGAGGAGAGGATTGCCGTTCTCGAGAATAGTGTTTCTTTAGTGGGGCTGCACGCTGCTGCTGGCCCGAAGCCTTCTGAGGAGGTCGCGAACGTTCCAGAGGCGGCGCCTCCCAATGACGGCGCATCAACTCCTGGCAGGCCTGCGGTATTTGAGAGGCATGGGTTCATCTTCGATGAGTATAAAAGGTAGTGGAGCGTTAGCGGTAAGGCTGCGGGGCAGTCCAGGTCTCTCAGGCATCAGTACCATGGATATGCTAGGAATAATCACGGTGGTCTGTGGAAGTGTGAGTCTCATACTGGTCCTGGCTGAGGCGGCATTCAGTCCCGTCAACCCCCCTCACAGACAGTGTGCTTGTTGTCGCCATGTTCTGTCCGTTGTTGTCCTTGTGGCTTACTCTCGTCACTATTGAGTTATTGGGGAACTCTGATGGAGTTTGGTATTCTTGGTATCACGTTGATGGCAGAGCTTCTCTTGTCGGCAGCAGCGGGAGCCTGTACAGTCGGCTGCGGTGCTGCAGCCACGGTCGCCTCTGGTGAGCTTCCCGATCGGCTATAGAATGAGCACTGCGGTTCTCAGGCACTGCGGCAGCCGTGATGACGGGCGGATCCATCGGGGTAGCGGCTGTAAGCTTGGCAGCTTCGGCTGGTTATACTGTGTGGAAGTAAGGCCATTCTCGAGGGCCGCCTTCACGGGGTTGCAGAGTTCTCAAACTACGATTACAGTAGTAGAATAGGGAGTTGCGTTGCTGACGATTCAACCTTGCCCGGGTCACCATGACAAAGTCATATTCCAACAGGTATATTTTCTCTGAGGAAGGAGAGGATGAGTCGGCTCATGCGGGCGCTATTGAGCTATACAAGCCCTTGCTCACCAAGGAAGATCGTCTGGAGGCCTCGCAGGTAGTCACGGAGATGCAGCGGCTCCCGTAGTTTCCGCGTCTTGCAACTCTTACAGACTTCTACCGCGCAGGACTCGGAGGTTGATGAAGCTAAAGGCCGACTCCAATTTTCTATGAAATTTGGTCATGCGAGTGTGGACTGATACGACTACGGATGCCATCGGGATGAGTTTGAGTGGGTCAATCGAGGGTTGTCGGGTCGGATTGGGGGCACTAGTTGTTGGAACTGGGTAGAATGCCGACACCAAAGACACGCAAACGCGTGACCAACGCCACCAAGGCTGGGGAGAAGGTGACGAAGAAAGCAGACCAGGAGGGTATCACGGCTCCTACTACTGCTGCGAACTCTCCTACTGCATCAAAGAAGGAAAAAGCAACGGAGGAATCGACGGAAAAGAGTGACGTGAAGGCGGCAACTGGTAGTTCGACCAAAGGCAAGACCAGCGACGTCAAGCAGGATGCAAGCACCAAACCTGCCGCCACTGCTGATCTTCCGACAGCTGAAAAGTCTCCGGAAAGCAGCGCTCCGTCCAAGACCGAAGGACCTTCTCGATACACCGGATGGATCCAATGGTGAGGATGGAGTAGGGCGGACGGTCTCGTTTCACGTTGTGGCGGAAACGACGATGATGGTGCTTGGCGGAAGGTCGGATTTAAAAGGTTCTGGGTCAAGCGGGGTCGGGGCATGATAACCTCTTCCGAGGTGAAGGGTGACTTGGAAGTCAACAAGGATTCTTTCAAAGATTCTGGAGGGAAAGAGTTTTGGTAAATTCGGGACAGGCGCCGGGGTGGCGGTGTTTCACCCGGCACAGTTACATCGTCAATTGATCCAATCTTCGAGGTACCCGACGGCTGACGATGAAGTTACCTTCGAGCTTTCTCTGAAGGGCGGAAAGTTCATTCCAACCAACGTCCAAGGTGAGTTATATGCGTAAATTTCAGCGACAGTTTGGCCGAGCGGTCTAAGGCGCTAGCTTCAGGCGCTAGTCCGAAAGGGCGCGGGTTCGAATCCCGCAGCTGTTATTCTCTGCTTCTCATAGCAGCCTCTCCATGGAACTTTCAGTTACTAAGTATCACCACTTCCCTGGAGGACCAAAGGCGCTTGAAAAGCTTATTGCAGCGTAATCGGGAGTCGCACGGATGAACGTCTCCGTTTGCGCACGCGTGCAACCGTGCATCTGATACTGGGACACTGACAAAAGTTGGCCGGGTGGACCTTCATTCGACGACCTGCGCGGCTGATGCGTGTCCTTTTTTAGGGGCAAGATAGCCGCCCCCCGCGAAACCACTCAAACCGCTGCTGACTCCAAGGAACAGAAGAAGCCGGCCAAGAAAGTAGAGAAAACAAATGGCGAACCAGAGAAGAGAAAGATCAGCGTCATTCCATTGGAGATGTCACCACATGGGAAGGCAGCCAAGGTATGGGGCCCGGAACGGATGACAACCGGGGCGAATAGCGAGCTATGGGGTGCCCTCCAAGCCCTCTCCTCGTCGAGTTTGCTGCTTCAGGCTAGCCGTAAAGGTTCGGGTAAGATGCCAGAGCCTCTTCAGTTCACCCGCAAGCTGTCCAAAGATGCTCCCGAGTTCATACCGCATGCACAATTGTCGCCGGGTGGGACGTACACCGCCGGCGAGGAGAACGGTGCAGCGATCGCTACCCCTCATGGGGACCACCTGGAGACCGACTATTGGGCTGAAGCGGCAAGAAAAGTGTAGGGTGATCCACGTAGGGATACTTCTCCAAAAACTTCCGTCCTTCGAATCATAGGTCGTCCACGTCGTTGCATGTGAGTGAGTCGGATTCTCTCCCAATAACCTACGCTCAGCTCTTGCATCTGCAGGACTTCTATGAAGCCATCAAACATGCGGAAGCTATGGTGAGCTGTGAATGCGCCATCTTGTTAACATGCGTTGCTCCTTGTTAGAGTCGTAGGAAGGGAGCTCCAAGAGAGGCCATGCCACCCCCTATGGTGACCACTACCCCTGGCAGCGCAGTGATGGTTTGAACTGCCTTCTTGCTGCTCGACAATACTTCGTGGTTCGCAATTCTACAAATGCGGCCAGTGGCCGGTGCTACAGCATTCGTCTTTCTGATTCCGATGATAATATTTTCCTTCAAGTCGTCTGTCCATAACAGTTGTTGATCATTATCGAATTTTCATTGAAAATACACGTAATACGTAAAAGGATTTCAAGACAAAGTTCAGAAATATCTTGTTGTGTTACACTAACAACGCGAGATGCTTATCACAGAAACACTAGGCAATGCGCTCGGAAGCCTCTCCTTTCTCCTCTTCAAGCTGAACAACGTTCTCTGCCATCATTTCGGCCATCACAAGTGCGTCCATCTCAGCATTCATCACCTGTTCCAACGGGCAGAATCACACCGGCAAAAACCCGTTTTCGCTGTGCCAGCATTACTTCCTTGTTCAAGTATTTGATATTCTCATCCAAGAGATCCGTTCGTTTCATATCCGCCGACATGATCTCGGAAACCTGACGGATCCCTCCCTTCCTTCGGCACATCACAACGGCGCTTACCACTGTGGTGAAGAGTTCCTTATCGTCACCCGAGCTAGCCATCACTAAGTACTTGCCCATCGCCCTCACCTGACCGATTACAAGGGAACTGACGAGCTCCCGGTGTGAAGGGAAGTGTGCTCACCGCCTCCGGAGCGGAGCTGCTGACACCCGCCAGGACCATCTGTGATTTTTCCAGCTCAGTATTCCACATTATCAACTGCGATAGGAGTTGGAACCTGAGCAGCACCAAGCGTCCCATCGATCGGGAAGGCTCAGGCCGCTGTTACCGTTGGGACACCTGGTTCACCATGCCCTCCCATTTCCGTAGTAAATGCTCCGATAGCGTTATGCCGGGGTGCTCATGCAAGAGGTCTGTCCGTATCCGATCCACAATGTCTCTCGGGCGGAACTCGGCCTGACAAGTCAGTTATGACCTTCTGGAAGTGAGGCTGATGATTACTAGTTTCTCGGGTTTGGGAGAATAACCGCGATAGAGAACGAAGGTCGGGGTGCCTCGTGCGACGGGACATCTGACAGGTGGATGGGTGAGGGTATACTTGACGAGGGAAGGCACTACCCGAGAGGGAAATCGTTCTTCTCGATGTTGAGGCGTTTTATTGTGATGGGGAGATGAGCACGTCGGAAGGTGTCTTCTAGTTGGTTTACAAAAGGCCGCATGAGGAAGCAGAGGAAACACGAATCCTCATACCTGACATATCCAAGGTCCACGCCTGCTAGATACAGAATAGGTCGAGTTGTGGAACATGATCCCGTTATCACATTTGTAATAGAACTGCCATGTCCGGTCTTGCGGCTGCAATAACTCTATCGTTAAAATTGAGAGCGCTGACCTCCTCTACGGGAGATTCCTCGGGGAACTTCGGTAGCTCGTCCAACGGCCGACTCATAGGCTGGAAAAACCTGCAGAGACGCCCTATCCGACGTTCCCCAGTCGCTTCGCTCCGCCGCAGTACTTCTCCATTTCGTCCACCACCTTCTGGGAGGCCTCCCTCCCCTCTCCGCTCAGCTGCACCTTCTGCCGCCTCTGCCCCTTGTACAAGATGAAATCCAACTTATCATCTGGTGATGCCCCTGGAGCCACAGCGTAGTAGAAGTGTGTCTACAACAGGGATACGTCGAGGACCCCGGTTCGAACCCCGGTGAGACCGTTGTACATTTTCGAGATTGCTGGTCTTCTCAGCCACTCTATTAGCGAGCGCTGTATCCCGTAGATCTCGAATGAAGCTGCCGAGCTGCAAGAGATTTTCTCTCCGCTGTTGCTCGCTATTGAACGTCTAAAAGACGGTGTAATGGGAGCGCTTGTGCAAGGTTCTGATAGTACCACTAAGATGATATTATCAGTATTATCGAACTGATCTTCTTCCATTTTCGGTATCATTTTCCCCACAAATTTGAGCTCATCTCGGTCCCTCTTCTCTAACGTAGTAAAAGGCCTTGTCTCCTGAGTTCTCCAAGTGCTCGTTGGACATAGCCTTTTTAATCTGGTCCAGCACTCCCGGATCGTACGCTATCAGGCCCACAAGGCCCAACCCCAGGGCAGCACCTGATGATGGTACCACCGAATTTCGCGGCGCGTGACGCCTCCAAGTATCCCATTGTACTACCAAATGCCAGAGGGCCCCTCCATTTGCTCTCAGGCTGCTGCTGCTTCTGCTGCTTCGTTTCCTCAGTTTTAGCAACAGGCCCCGTGCAGAACCGCCGTGGCGTGCAGCGAAGAGGAGCTGAGATGCAGCTTCGGGAGGCGGAGATGAGGAGCCTGCTGGTCGACTGGAGGCGGAGGAGCGACCGCGGCTGGAGCATTAAGAAAAACCTACTGCTCTTGATGCCAATACACCAACATTATCATCCACCCTTCACTTCGTCGAATCAGCAACCAAACCCATTAGCCCGATCGGAGGGCGGCCCGCTACTTCTCATCAAATTTTGATGTTGGATTTGTCGAAAGCCAGGAAGGGCACACAATATGAGTGCCGAACTTCCTTCTACACCGATAAAATCTTCTCCGGCCAATTTGAACGATTTTGATAGCACTTCAGCGAGTGTCACCGAGCCTGAAGAATTGTCAAACCGACTTCGCTTCGTCACCGAATCTGAATTCATGATCCAACTTGATTTGATGGCATGTGCAGTAAGACTCAATTAGCGCGGCCCGAGTTCTTTAAATTTGCCAAAGCACTCAAAGTGGATGAACACTTTTTCATGACAGAATTCCGTTTTTCATGCCCTTTTGAATCAGCAGAAAAAAGATTTTATTCGATCGGGAAGTGGCGTAGTTTACCCGGTCATATCGCACTCTGGTCAGGAGACAATGTAACGGGAGAGCTACTACCACCGAGGGAACTCGTCGGCTCGCCAGTCGTCAAGGTTAGCAACACAACGGGAAACAGTTCACTTGGATTCCTCACCCATGGACGGAGGCGCTCCCTCTCTCTCCCCCGAGGGCATTTCGAAGACGGCTGAAGGAGGGCATTTCGAAGTGGGGAAAGTCTTCCGGGGAAGACTATATCCGACGCCTTCGGGGAAACTAAATTGAGACCATCGCTCACTAACCTCGATCAGCCCGGGGATGCAGCGCCGGCAAGCGTGGACCAGCTGTAATCCTACGTTACGCGAGCCATTGATGTTGACCATGCTCAGCGGGGGTGTTCAGTAGGCCAGCTCTGAAACCGCACTTTTTTTCTATTACCGGGGCATCACACGCCTGAGGCGTATCGCCCATACTACGACCAATGCACTCAGAGGCAGTAACCAGTGGCAGCATCATCCCTCAACCCCAAAAGTATGCAGTACGCACAGTGAAACATGGTTAAGACGCTAAAATGAGTACAACGAGTCGTTGTCAACGACTAATCCGCAACTACACTATAAACGACCATGAGTAAGGGCTAGCATCGTCGAGTACCAATGCGGCCAATGCACAACTCGAACAGAACCACGGCCTCGGTAGTAATCGTAGTGGCGAAGGCATGGAAAAACAGGGGGGAGGGAATTTTTGCCGCCACTCAGTCGCCACCCGCTGGGTGACTGTCGAGCGCCGTAGGTTCGGTTTAGCTTTGTGTTAACACTCCCACGCCACGATGAGGCGGTAAACCGCGCACTTCAACTCAATTCTCGAGGGGGTCAGCGCAAAGTGATAGTGCAGTTGGGGCGAGCGCTAGAGTTGGGCGTGCGCGGTTGTTAGTGATTAAGACGAGAAATTGTATGGCGATTGGCTCATTCTACTGCCTAGCTTGACTATACTCTCACTACCCTATGAGATACAGACGTCGAGAGGTGATAAAACGAGGGTTGGCTTCGACGTTGGTTGATGAATCAGCCTTTGGTCAGGCATCCTCGCCGTCTCCTGAGCAGTCCTCGGATGAGGAGATGCTGGGCCAAGAAGGGGCGAGCTCACCGCCTCCCGCCAGTAGTGAGAATGGCGAGGTAGTACTAGGCCATATCGGCGAGGGTGGTGGAAGGGTTACCAATAACGATGTGTTTCTGCCGGTTGGGCTGGGGGACCTCGCGTGGGGTCAGTGGCCGAGCCAGGCTTTCAATGCGGCCTTGAAGGGGCGAAGGCTTGTGAAGGGGCGGACTTACTGTAGAGCTCTCTCAGACGAGTTCGAGCGAGGCGGAGTCAACCGAGCCAGTAAGATACCCCCAAGGGAAGCGTCGTCGTGGAGACCATCCGGCGGTGGTGAGCAGAGTGATGGTATATCAGCCCATCTGCAGAGGCCTGCCCATCACTCACGATGACGTTGGAACGGTACTACAGGGGTGCGATGGGAGTGACAATAGACCCAGGAAAGCTGAGGCAGCCGACTAGAGCGGCTTCTCCGCAGTTCGAGTATAGACGCCGTGTCCCTTGTGTGATCGGCTTGGAATAGCTGTTCAGTAGAGGGTGCTGTCTCGTACGGGGTGGTGTAGCACTCCTCGTCCGCTCGATCTTTGCGTTGGAATTATGGTCGATAGAAGTCTTATGGACGGCTTACTGTGTCCTGTAGTATTGGAGGCCCATCAGGTCATTGATGTCCGTGTTGCGGCGGGTGATCTGCTCGCTCATAACCCTTTATTGAGGGCACAGAGGCTGTGGTGCTGTTGCAACTCCTCAAAGAGGTCAAGGCTCCTCTCTACCACTAAGGTTGGTCATCCGCCATACCACATCTTCCACCACATCATTGTTAGAAGCAGCGGACGTCGAGTTCCTCCTCCCGAGCTAAGGACAGATACATAACCATACCCGGGAAAGGACCTCGAGACGGTAGTAAAGGGGTTCCGAGTGGCTCTCATTTCCGAGGTGGGTTCTATAGCGCCCGGATGCTCGGCGGAAGGCACAACCTCCCTCTTTCCGCGAGTTGTGTTGGTGGCCTGTGCGGGCGTCTCAGTTGTAGGTCTGGGGGAACCCTGACTGCTTTGCGTGCTGCCGTGGCTTTGCCTTGTTGGCTACGGTATTCTTATTATCTTCAGGCGCAGATCACCTACACCGCCGATAGCGACTTGGTATCCGCAGTGGTGCATGACGGCCGTTTCGACCCGACCGACACCCCGACCGATCTTAATGGTCTTAAGGTCCTTATTGAGGTAGGCCCATCACCGTTGGTGTCATATTATTACATGGCTTAGTCAAAATTCGGATTCCTGTGAATTTGGCGTAATAAGGATGACCACAAGTTCGTTCTTGTGAGTAGTGAGGGATGACAATGGGTTGTAGTAAAGGGTGTTTCACTGCAGTGTGAGTGCGCGAGACCGCCATGCAAGGGTCCTTTCGCGTTGTAATTCCGGCTGCACACCTCGAGGATCTATCAAACTCCGGCGTCGCATGTTCTATGATATTGAGCCCCTCTGGCCCAATTTTCATCGCCAAACACTCATTTCTCGCCGGCAAAGTCACTCACACCGCAGTGAAACACCCTTTACTGAGTGGGGGGCACTGAATGAGAGATTTCCGTAGCGAGAGGGTCAATCGTGTATGTCTAACGACCTTCATCATCACCTGCATCAGGTTGAGATGCTATCGCCGGTCACTCATTTCCTCAAAGTCGAGCGGAATGGTATCACCAGCAGATTCCGAACGAGGAGGTCTCAACGTCCAACTCTGGCCTACACGGTAATACGACTGGCGGAAACGACAAATTTCCGAACCGTTGAGGGGAGTTCTGGCGGTTTGTATTTTCGATATGCTCAATTTTCCGTTGAATCTTCCTGGATGGCGTTTAACTACGATCGTAGGGGTGTCCTGTTTCGGGAAGCGGAGGCGTTGTCTTGACAGGTGGTCTCAGTGGAGCCTTTGGTGGGCAGCGGCAGTCCATTGGCGGATGAAGCAACCATACAACTCTACTCGAGCACGCCTAACAGTGGAGGTGATGATACTTGGGTTACGTGGCCAAAGAGAGCGCGCTTTCTCTGTTTTGTTAGATTACAATGGCAAGACTAATGCAACCGATTCACTTGCAATCTTGCGTTTTCTCCAACCATATCGTGGACCGGAGCGGATAGATTCCACTAACCTCTGGTTGCAGTATTCGCCGTTGTACGTGTTGCCTGCCACGGACTCGGCTGGAAGGGGCTTGCCGGTAAGTATTTGGGGGGGGTTATGGTGGGCAGGAGTTGGTGATGGTGTGGTAGGGGTACAGTCGGCTTTATCGGGAGGATATGCATTTTTGCATGGACGACCTGTCGCAATATTTGCTGCGGATGGAAGATCCTGAAACAGAGGTGGGCAATTGCTTTATCGATCAATCGGGCGAGCGCGGTTGTGAGTCGCCTATCATAGTGCGTTGGCAGGGAGATGATCCTCGGTTCCAATGGATTGACTCGTCCTCTGAAGGGTCGCCTGTCACGGGGTTAACGTGGAGTGAAATTGAGTGGGGCTTCCGAAGTCTCCGAGTCCGCGGACAGCCCAGCAGAGCGATCAAGGCGATTCGGGTGAGTCGTCACCGTTAGGGGGTGCTCAGCGTAGGCAGATTGTCTTCAGTTTGGCATTCGGGATCATGTGATCGGCCAGCTTGCAGCCTCGGATATGAAATGGTTTAATAAAGTAGCGGCCCAGCAGCCATTGGCGAGGGGGGATGTGGAGGTAGTGCAGGACGGAGGCGAGGAGTGCGGCGTATCTTTGGTCGATCGCAGAGCACGGACCTTGAGGTTGGTTGTGGATCATCTATTTCGTCCGAGGAGGATATGAAAGATACGACCATGGCCACCTTTGGAGAGCGCACGGCTGATACTGATGCCTCGGAGGAGGAGGACTCGAATGTGATTCAAATTGGAGGTGCTGGGAATTGAACCCGGGTCCATCGTTGTTCCTGAAACGTACACAGATTCACTAAGTAGTATTATCATTCACGTCTTATCATTAAAGGGCTCCTTGTATTGTGCTGTAGTGGCTCAGTGGGATGGGTCTCACCATTTCAGAGAGCTTGGAGGTGAGGCACCACGGAATTTCTCAGTTGTCCCTTCCGATGGTCCCTCGTCCGCATCGCCATGTGGAAGTCCCCAACAGGAGTACTATATTCGGTTACATAGGAGAGGGGTCACTGTGTGGGGGAAAGACTAAGTTTGCTATGTTCCATGATACACTGGTCATGATGGTTCCCAAGGAGTTCGACCCGAAGACCTGTGGCCGCCCGCCGAGACGAGTGCCGAACGCCCATCGGCAAGAACGGCCAAGAGGGATCTCTCGAGAAGATTGGAAGAGACGGTATATAATGTGGAGTCGGTATGACGAGGGTATTGAGATGGACCGGGCCGCATGGTTCGAGGTGACACCTGAGAACATCGCCCGTTTCACTGCGCAAGAGATCTATGCTCGCTACGGCGATGCGGCTGAGGTTGTTGATGGTTGCGCTGGCGTCGGCGGCAATGCTATACAGTTCGCACTGCAGAGCCGCGGGAGGGGAGGCGGTCAAGTAGTGGCCTGTGACATCAGTGAAGCTCGACTAGAGGTCGCCCGGCACAATGCCGGTGTCTACGGGGTCGCCGATGGTAAAGTGAAGTATTTGGAGGGAGATGTCCGGGCCTTGCAAGCCTAGTGATACCAAATCTTTGTTATTTTTATCACCACCTTGGGGCGGCCCTAGCTGTTACTCGACGCCAGTCTATGATCCGGCGAGTTGCGAGCTCACGGATTGGGCCACCAGCCCAGCTTGCCGGTTCAACCGTGTCGTCCTCTACTTGCCTCGCCATACCGATCTGAATGCCTTGGTGGAGATGTGCATGCGTGCAGGCCCAATACCACTCCTTGAGATACTCGTCATACGTTATACGAGCCCTGAGCCTCACACTAAGGCGCTCCTAGTCTTCATCGATCGATCGGCCTCCCCTCGGCTGCCTGTTCCTCCGCTACTATTCTGGCGAGGGTCGGTGGCTGCAGCGCTGCTGCGGACGCTCATGACGAAGCCGCCTCTCGGTGGGTGCGCTTGGGAGTATGGCAGCCTCGGCAGCGGGAGAGAAGATGGACGTTGTGGCTGACTTGGCGCGGTGTGTGTCCGAACGGCTAGGGCTTCGGCGGGAGGAGGTACTGGGGGAGCTCGATCGGTTAAGAAGGAGGGAGATCAGCCTGCGTCGGGTCGCCGGGGCGGTGAGGGAAGCTGAGCGAGGGAAGGATGGTATTGGAAAGTTACTCGGAAATTTAACGTGAGCTGTCATCAGAACAGGTGGTGTTGCGTTGCATGGCATGCGCGGAGTTGCGGGGCTGTTAGGGATTGTTTGGGTGTCCGTGCCCTCCTTTCTATGGCCACCACCGTCTCTTCATCGTCATCCACGACCTCCGCTCCGCCGTCTAAGAGCACGGCAGCGGAGGGACATGCGGCCGAGCAAGCCAATCACAATATGCGGTTCTTGCAGTACCGTAGCTCTCAGAATTCGAGTCGGGTGGGGGCGAATTATCAGGCGGTGGTGCCCTTGGTGCTGCCCTCTAAGGAGAGGAAAGAGATAACGCTGCGACAGAAGGAGGTCGCCAGGCCTGATGAGAAGAGGCGAAGTCCGAAATTAACAGAGTTGGCGGCGGGCCTCTGCGATACGATCATGCAGAGGAGCTCGGCAGGTCCCTTCCTGCAGGCTGACGTTGATACTGTTATGGACGCCCTGGAGGCTCGAGGCCCGCTGCCTGCTGCAGTGGTGTCTGGGCGAAGGGAGGCTGACTGGTATGAAGAGAGTACGATGGTGAGCAGCTCACTCAGCGCTCGGACGTTGCGGCGGAATCAGTGGCAAGTTGAGGAGGTCCGGGGCCTCGGGAGGGGCCTGGAGGGACTTGAGAGGTGGAAACGGGAGGCGGAGGCAGTCGTTGGCGGGGAGCGGAAACTAACTCTGCCAGAGGCCACGGCGCTGTGGAGCGAGGGGAGGGTGCTGGAGAAGATCTTTGACGGTTTGCATCCTCAGGTGATACGATCCGATCGGGTGGTGGTGTGCGGGGTCGTTATGGTCGTCATGTCAGGTTGCTGCCTTGCACCGTCTGATATCCCCAGCAGAGGCTTTCGAAGCGCGGGTGCTCCAAGACCGATGGCAGAAGGAGGAGAGGGAGCAGCTGGTGAAGGAAGGGGAGGCCCTGCAAGTCCTTCCAGCGAGGGCCCTCAGGTCAGCCGCGGCTCCTCTGGGTGTGGTGATATCTTCTGACTGGTTTCAGGCACTTGTCTTCGACTGACGCGTCGACTACGGTGAAGCCAGCGGTCTCGAGCTCTGCCACCCCTGCGTTATCGGAGTGGACGGATAGGGCGAAGGCCAAACTGGAAGGGAAGAGAAGTCGTGTACCACTGCATGTAGTGATGGAGCTGCTGGACGACCTCAACGCTCGAGGTTTGGCGGATAATGAAACCACTGAGTCGAGTGAGATCGTTGGGGTCTTGGAGGAGGCGAGAGACGCTGGCATGGCCTGGCGGGAGCGAGCTAGTCGAGCCCTGGCTGTGGACGATGCGCAGTTGAGCGGCAAAGGCCTGGTGGAGGGTATTGAGTGTGGAGGGAGCCCTCTCGGTAGTCGGCCTCCGTGAGCTGTGGGAAGAGCATTACCAGCTGCCGCGGGTCTGCGTACCGGAGGTATGTCGTCGATTGGAGTCGCTGATGAGGCGAGCGATGGCATGGGAGGAGAGGTGCCATCGTCTGCTAGAGGGGCGCACCGAGACCGGCTGTTGAGGGAAGGATGGTACTGGAGGAGATCAGGCAGAGTGGCATAGCTAAGGCAGTGGACTTGTCGAAGTGTCTCAATAGTGTCAAGTCTGCGGTCGAGAGGGGCGAGGAGTGGGAGAGGAGAGCTGAGAGGGCGGTGGAGGCCTGGGAGGTCGGATACACGAGAAAGATCTGCGTCAGCTGCGACCGGCTGTCGATAGATGAGCAGGGCCCCTCTCTGAGTCCCAAGGCGGGAAGTGGTGCTGGACGGAGGGACCAGCGTTCGTTGAGAATTTGCTAGAGGAGTTAAGATGGCAAGTGGCGCTCTATGATCGAGAGATCCGGGAGAATCTGGACTTCCTGCCGAGCTCTAGGACTTTTGTCGAACTGCGTGACAGCGGCAAAGGGTTGAATTTTCGGGACGAGGTTCTCTACAGCAAGATCTGTCGGGTGGCGGACGGGGTTGACGCCTGGGAGGCACGAGTGAAGCAGCTGACGAATCCTTCGGGGGAGCTGGCTGTGGTGGGTTAATGCGTCATCATCGCCATTACTAATCTTGGTCTGCTGTCAGTTTCCTCGACCTGCTGGGGGACTGCGAGCCCTTTCCTTCTTTTTCATGGACTACATGCGTACTGGTATAGTCGGGACTAAGGCTGGGGACCTTCTCGATGACCTCCTCACTGCCATGAGGGAGGAGGTCTGGGCCTGGGATGTCCGGAGGGAGGTCAGCACGGTAAGTTGATCCGCGGAGGGTATCTTAGGTTGATCCATGCTTATGGCGCGTCAGATGCCTCTTACCTCATCGTCATTGGAGGAACTGAGTGGGAGATATCCGAGCAGGTTGAAGGCTTTGCAGAGGGCAGAGGGGACAACCTCGCCACTGGTGACCCCGCCATCGCAGGAGCCGGTGCAGTTCGACCAGACACTTCTTAAGATCGAAAAGGTGAGCCTTTCGTTGGCGGTTTTACGGTGAAAACTTGTAAATTACGAGTTTTTACACGGAAAATTTGCAAATTACGAGTTTTTACAGTGGAAATTTGCAAATTACGAGTTTTTACAGTGAAAATTTGTGAATTGCGAGTTTTTACAGTGAAAACTCGGAAATTACGAGTTTTTACAGGAAAAATTTGCAAATTACGGGTTTTTACAGAACAAAATTTTAATTAAACTATTATTATTAGATTTAAATTTCTACTAAGTTACGAGTCGTAGAATTAGTAAAAATTAGTAAATATTTCACTATTACTTGGGAATCGGCGTCTTGTGGGTGAGACCACGTGTGATGTTGATTGTGGCTGCAGGCCTGTACGTCCCTCATCGAGTCCTTACCTGTGTGGGAGGAGAGGTGGCAAGTCAGCTTGGAGAAGGAGGAGGCCAAGGTCGAAGATAGCAAGGAATCTTCGAGCTCGACCGAGGAGGCTGTGGTGGAGTTCGAATCCTATCGGGTTAGAGATTCGACCTGTGAGGGAGAGTGGGATCTGATCTCGACTCTCACTGGCATCGAGTCGGCTGCTCGGGGTCTGTTGGGGTGAGTGAGGTCTCGGGTTCGATTCCTGGTGCAGGTATTTTTTCTCTCAGGGTCACTAGGCCGATAGAGATCTCTGGCTGGCAGCATTTGAGTCGGGTGATCCGGGAGATCGATAGTGGCTTGGTGAGGGTCCCGGAATTAGTGGCCAAAATTGATGACATACTGACTGAAAACTCTGAGTTGGAGAGAAGAACGCTGCACCTAGTACAACGAATGGAGAAAAGTCGAGTGGAAGCAAGAGAGCAAGATGTCAAGGAAGAGCCAGCGGAAGCGCCGTCCGAGAAAGTCGAATCGCAGAAGCGGAAGGCCACAGAGGAGGCCGAGTCATCGCTTTTTGGACAGCTGTTGGAGTTGCTGGCTGCCGTCGACCGGTCGAGGTCCCGTGTGGCGGCTTTCGAGAGGTGACACCTTTCCTCTTGATGTAGGGTCGGTCGATGTTGTTGTTTCTGCAGCTCGCTGAGGTCGTTGGTGAACACTCTGCTGGAGTGGCAGCGGAGGGCTCGAGAGCTCTTCCACTGGAACGAGAACGAGAAGCGGATGGAAGGGGCTTCGAGACCCTCATTGGAAGCTGTAGGATAGATCTTATCTTTGGGGGTGGTGATACTCCTGTATAGGTTTGCGGGTATGTTCGAGAGCTCGACGAGGATCCAGTTCTCAAAGACATGGCTACGAGGGATTTCCTCGCCCAGGTACGAAATTGGATCGCACTGTCCCTTCTGTGCTGAATTCTGTCATCATTCGCGCCGTCGATGGTTTTTTCATCTGTCGGGTAACACGGCTTGAGCTCCTCGATGAAAGTATTGTGGACAGGTCGGCTTCATCTCTGGTGCGCTCGCCGCGGAAGGAAGCTGCAAGGGAATGGCAACAGGAGCTGACAGACCTGTTGGCGAAGAGAGAGGCGGACTCGGAGGCTCAGTTCTCGCTCGGTGCTCTGAGGAAGCTCATGGCTCAACTCGATGCCTTCGAAGTTGAAGTGCCGGTGGACGGGGAGTTCGTCAAGGCAGCTGCCGAGGCTGACCAGTGGTACTCTCTGTACCTGAGCCGACGGTCCAGGAGAAAGTAAGGGACGTTCTCGAGTTGATTCTGCGTATCTGATGGTCCCTTCACGTCAGGAGAATTTCCCTGCAAAGCGCTGAGGAGGTCATCCGAGCGGCCTCGGTGGAAGATGAAGAATTCGCTAAGTGCCGAGAGCTGATCGTTGCTTCGGAAGAGTGGCGCTCCTTGTCTCAACAAATCGCCGAATCGAAGGAGAATTGGAGGAAGTCGATGACGGCGATCGTTGATAGCTACACGAAGCGGATCATTGGTGGCAGCCCTGGGAGGTCTACTAGGACTACCTCTGAGGGAGAAAATGGTGAGACCAGGGATCGAACCGGCGGTCTTCGGAGGTGGGTGGTTATCCATCGTACGTTCAGGCTCACCGCCTTCGGATCCTGTAGAGGAGAGTCTTCGCGGCTTGCTGGCTGAATCGAAGAAGCTGCTCGTCCAAGGAGGGGCCGACAAGTGGTTGTCGCGAGAGCTTCGCGCTAGATCGGACAACGCTCGTCTGTCCGAGGCCTTGGCCGACCCGGAATGCACCTTGGAGAGAGCGAGACAAATATGCCACTCGGTGGATGCTCCCTCCACCAGGGTATTGAAGTCTCCTGGGGTAGGTGGTGACGCTGGGGTGTTCACGAGCGCTTGAGCGCTTCTTGTCAGTCGGAAGAGAGCTTCTCTGAGGGGCCTTCTGAGTGCCCACCCGAGCTCAGGCATGCAGTCTTCACTTGTGATGGTCATCTGCTGTCGGAATTGGAGAGAGCGGTAGAGGAGGCGTCGACACTCGAGCGACAGGTGGGCTCCCGTCCGGCCAGGTGTAGGTCCACAGCACAGGTCATCTCTTTCAGGTCCATCACTGTCTTAGTGTTGCTGATGGAGGGCCCGATGGCGACGAAGAGGTCGATGAGGAGATCAGAAATATCATCGAGTTGGCCATTCGAGACTCACTAGTCCAAGGACGCCTCCAGCCAGGGGTGGACGGGGTCCCGGACTACGCTTACCCCCTTCCCCTTTACTACCCGCCTAGGAAACCGGCCAGGCGGAACAAGGCTTTGGAGCTGCTGGCAACGGAGACCCCGTCGGAGTCTCTGCCGTGGTCGATGCGTATCCTGGACTTGGCGCCTTGGGATGCTCCGAGAGTGTCGAGGGTTGGAGCCACCGGTGGAAGTAGAGATTAGGAAGAGGCGAAGGGTTGGTATGGTTACACGCGTACCGGCTGTATTCTGTTGGTTGCTTAGATACTCGCTACGATGACGCCGGAGCAGAGACGAGCTGAGAAGGGAGCGCTCATGACGAGACTGCAGAGTCCCAAGCCCACTGGTGAGCCGTCCTGCTTCGCCGTCGGTTGACGTGTTGTTCTTTCAGTGCCTGATTGCGTGGCGTTGATGGCGTGGAGCAGGAGACTTCGACTGAAGGTGCCGGAGGTGCAGCAGCTCTATCGGGTGCTGGGTCGCACCATGAAGAGCGTGAGATCTATTCTGAGGAGGTTCAAAGTCCTTCGGCCATCCTCTGTCGAAGGTGAGCAGCTCCACAGGCTTCTCGTGGCTGAGGGGTCTTCATGCTCAGGACGGAGCTCGGGAAGTTCGGCTGCGGACTGCGAGCCCTGGGAGCTGCATCTCAGCATGGAGCCACCGCCACGACAAGGTGAAGGGGCGGAAGGGAGTGACGATGATATGAAGCCGTTGGTGATGGTATCGGTGGACGACTTACTGGTGAGATGAATGGCGCTCCCCTGGAGACTTGATGCTCTGCCCTGTTCAGGAGGTTTTGATGAAGATCGATCGCCTGCCATTGGCCCTTCTGGTGGAGTACAGAGTGATTACGATCATCGAGGCAGCCTTCGACTGGAGGGTTCGTGCGCAATGTCTCGTCCACAACTTGGGCATTGACAGGACTAGGCCTCGGCCGTGGGTTGGCGACCGACGAACATTGGTGAGGGAATAATCATCGCCACGTGAAGGAAGTCAGCTTTTGTTTTCAGGAATACTGGGCTACACACAATTTGCGATGCACTGACATTTTCGAGCACCCGGAGCGTCTCCCTGATGCTCCTCTATTGACGCGAGCATGCGACAATCCCGTCTTGGCACCACCAGTTGACGAGTACATCCGCAACACCCTTCAGATGAGATTCTTTTACATCGTGGAGTGCTGTCGACACTTCTCGACGGTAAGCTTGCCTGGAGGAAACGGGCTGGCTCCCACTGGAGTTCTCTGTAGGTGTACACTGATATGTGTGAGATCTGCAATGTTGTCACGACCCTTTATACTGACACCGATGCGTGGATCACCTGCGATGTGTGCGATAAGTGGTATCACCAAAAGTGTGCCGGTGTGTCGCCCGGATGCGACCAGCTTCACCTGCCCGACTTGCGCGAATGGGACTATCGCGGCTACTGGATCAGGTGCAACACGCTCTGAGATTCGGTCTCTTCGCAATGTTCCAATTTCAGATTCAACCCTGCAGCCGGGCTTCGCCATAATTCGTCAAACCTACGACGAGTCCCTCCAGCCACCACTCGATGCCTTCTCCTTCGAGGAGCGTGATGTCCTAGCACGTACCATAAAACAGCGGCAACGTATTGGCCGCTTCTAGTCATCATCATCATCATTACGTCAAATTGTGTACACTTGCACATTTCCTGTTCCGTGTCCATATTGCGTTGTCCTAGTGTAACTATCATCCTCAGTGATGACTGATCTGGTCAATACTCGGGAAGCACGTGATCGGGAGCCGAATCACACTGAGTCGTTGTCGAGTCATTACCCCACGCCCACCCTCGCCCATCACAACACCCCTATTCTTCTTCTCTCCGTGTCTTGCGATGGAGGTTCAGTGACCGACTCTTACTATGTGTGCATTCCGGCGTAGTGCTTTCAGCGACGGAGTTCATACCATTCACAACCATTCTAATAATAGACTTTGTCGATTCGCCTGATGCGGAGACCCTAGTTCCCGCATGTTAAGCTTGGAAGCTCGCGACGCTACTTTCTTCTTTCAAAGCTAGTAGCACGCATAATCATATGAAGAATAGTATGAAGAAGTTCAATGTTAGCTCAACATGATTCGGACGTCCTTAGAACTGTAACTGTGAAGAACTGCTGAGACCTATGGCTATCTACGATGGCTTGCGTTCACTGTGAGAGTCCCAATAAGCAGGCTATTAGTCAACACGGCGCTGTAAAAGGCGCACGCCAACGCAAGCGCAAGCGTTAGATGTCGTACTCTTGGTCGTCGTGGTCGTAGTGGCCTGTCAAGTCAACCAGGCTAGATCTGATTGATGATCCATCCACTCAGAACTATGTCGTGAGCCGCGCGTTGTCGATAAGCCTTTTCACCATACCCATCTCGGGTGGGATTCTGTGCTTCATGTGTCTGAGTGGCGCTATTTCGGAGCTCAAGGCCCAGGAGCCCCCCAGGGAGTAGCTCGTAAGTGCCGCCAGAAGTCTTCTTGCTGGAGGCCCGTTACTTCTTTTTTCGGCCTTAGGGCCGCTCCGGTCGATATTCCGTCGGTCAACGGGAGCCTCATCGACCTTACCGGAGGTAGAGATATTCTCCAATAGGGCTTCGCGAATAAGTGCTTTGTAAAATCAGTTGGCAACAACTATGATAAGCCAGTAAACTGCAATGATGGGTGCGAGTGCAACACGGACAGTGACATAGTTGGCCAGGTGGGTAGAGGCAATCAACACTCCCAGGGAGTCGTCAGTGATCCAAATGACCGGTCGGTACTCTGATTTGGTTTTGCCCTCAGGACTCGTTCTTCGGTTGGTCCTGGGCGGTTTGTGCTGACTACTGTAAGACGCCTGCTACCTGCCCTCCCTTTAGTAGTCCTGAAGTGCATATTCAATCGCCTCTAGGCAAGCCTCAAACAATTGGATGTGCACCTCTCGGGCGTTGCCACATCAAGTGCAAGAGCGCGTTAGTGAGTAAAGTGGAATTTCACGGCGGAGAGTGACGCGCTATATTATTCTCAGGACTGCCCGTTGTTTGCATGGTGTGTGCATCTCAGCATTTCAGTCAATCTCCGAGTACTTGTGGATGTTCGCGCTTTAGCGCCATCGTCGTTGCTACTTGGAGGGGTGTCCGCCAAGCATGCTTCTACTCCGAGATTGGGAAACATGTCTTGATCAACTAACGGTCCATGCTACGAGAGTTTGACATGCCGTATCAGATATGGGATGGCTACAAAATAAGACTTCATTTTTACACTCACATTAACGGCTATTGTAATGCTATTCTTCACACATTTTATCCAGCAGTCGACTCCGTGAAGGAGAGTATCCGAATCATCACAGTTGATGAGATGAAGTCCTTCAGGACTTTCCTCACCCCTTTTGACCTAAGAGATCTGGGAATGATCTGGCTTTGAGTTCTGGAGTCGTGCGCAACCCTATCTCTCTCAACGGATACTCTAACTCACCTGGTTCGAGTGTGAACATTCCAAACGACCTGTTCTGGCCGACTCAGGAAGTATCCGCTGCCGTTGTCAATCAAATTTTTGCACTTGTTGGGGAGCTCTCACAACTGTTTCGGTCTGTGATTTTGAAAGCACGTGTGCTTGAGGGTACAGTCTGAGCCTTCTGGACGTGTGAAACCTCCGAGTGTGAGGGAGGAGGAGGAGGGGGACACACCTGAAACCGGAACAGCCGAAACTCTAGCGACCACGGACTTGTATGCCCGTGAACGCCGAGTATTCGACCTGAACACCGCACCATGGTAACGGCAACTAGACACGTCCAGCCCACCCCATCCTTTGGATGGCGACGAGCTCACCCACACTCTCGGTTTTGCAGGGTTCAGGGAGGGTGGATAAAACGGAAACGGGGGTACCTGGGTGACGAAGAGTGACTTCGTGCATACCTCCAGATGTGTTGTGTCGTGTTGTCTTACACATTAGCACGCAACGCGATTACACTCCACCGCTAGCACAAGTTTTCACCTAGTGTCGTATCCCACTGTTATCATTAGACGAAGTTCCGCGTGATTGATTGTGTAGCGTCTCGAGCTCCAAAGCATTAATGTTGGAACGCAACATGGGGAGGTAGGTAAATGTCTCCCACTGAAGATGCTGTGCGGGAACGATGAAGAAGGGAGAGTGATTCATTCCGCGATGAACTATGAGATATCGATTAGCAGTCTGACGTCACAGACGAGCAAGCTCGCGACGCTAACAGCATGCGCTCGGCTGGCGCTGCACATGGCGACGGAGGTTAGCAAGGCCGTGTGACTCTAGCCTCTCAACAACTTGAGGAGTATCTTTCTACCCTTCGTTGGGCGACCCGAAATACCTTCGCCTGGTCTCCTTCATATCTTCAAAATGTGGTATAACCCAGGGCCTGCCTTGCCTCGATCAAGGCAAGCAACAGCGAACCGATTCCCTACCTTCTTCTTGATCTAAGCCAGGTGGTAGGTAGTTCCTCCATCAACAGTGGTAGGCTTCCTGACCGAACCAGGCTGAAGATCCGAGATAAGAGTCCCATCCGGCATCAGGCCTCCAAGGATAGAGGACTCCTCTAGAAAGAGATATGAGCTCGATGGGTCTGCTCCTGATCATCCTCATAACAGGGTTGGAGGTGCGACAAGGAAGCAAGGAATTTCCTGCCTTTCGGACGGTAGAGATGGCAGTCGCCGACACCATGATGATCCGGATAATGGTATCGACTCCGGCTCGAATGATACCACTAAGCACAAGTGCCGGAGGCGCCGCTGAGGACCTCAGCCTAGGTGTAGACAGCTGTATAGATACACGCAAGATACGCGGCAACACCATCCTCGGGACACAGCTTATCGTCTCCGCGTACCAAACGTCTGCTCCAGCGCAATACAACTAGAGGACTGAGTTATCATCCGGACTCAATGGGACAATGAACGCATACGCAACAAAGCCCAACTCTGGCCCCGGGAGAGCGATTGCCAACCAGATAACACATGCCCTCGTGGCGAGGTCATTGCTGTGAGGAGACGTCACCATTTCCAGAGCATCGGCCGACGTTGATGTTATGATCGAGCGAGTAACGCAGGGGGTCTGGGCTTAGTCCAGCTGGCTCGGTATCGCGTGAAGCAATCAAATCGGGTGAGCAAAGCGATGTTTGAATTTCGGCAGATTGGCGATCCTCGCAGCACCGGGAGTGTTTGAAGGAAGTCTCCGAGGAGCTACTTGCCGGTCTGTGAATCATACATAGAGGGTATGGTCTCAGCTCGAAAAAACAACAGACCTTTCTTGCGCACTCTTCTGCTTTCTTTTTACTTCATTATTGATGTAAGAGTTCCAGTGGGCTAAGCGAGGCTCGATCGGTGATAGCGGAACTACTGTACAACTCAAGTACAGCGTTTAGTAGAGAGATGGTTCGAGATTATAGCCAGTGTACAGAGTCTGGATCAATATTAAACGCAGTGCAATGAACGTGGGACGAAACCCGAGACAGGCGAGTGAAAAGGCTTGCATCACAATGGGGCATCACTCGAAGACGACCGCTCGGCCCATCATCAGCCGTTTGGCTTCACTATCTTCATAATAGGTGTCGATGTCAATTCCCGGCTCGGCAGGATGCTCTCCACTTATCTCGTCTGAGAAGACGGCGGAAGGCCGGTGACGGTTACGGAGCCAGGCTGGCCCCGACTAACCATCTCAGAGGGAAACGGGACGGTATGATGCCCCACCTCGTTGATGGCTGCTCTCTCCGATAGAGTCACCTCCCGCCCCTCCGAGATGCTGCTGTACGTATGTCCGATCAACATACTCAAGGGCCCCACCGAGCCTCTCACCAAGCTCCGTAGACAGCGTCACTCGGCTAGCCGCGCTCCTGCTCGAGGACGCGCCAGGCGGTACCTAAAGAGTCAATGAGCCACTGGTGATGGAGGAGCACTGCTACGTAGAAGAGGCCAGGGTCGGCAGCAGAAGGATCGGTTATAGTAATCTCGGGTTCGCTTGTCTCCTGCGTCGGCAGGGGCCCCGCCGTAGGTCGAAGTTCCCCCAGCATAACAGCGACGTGTTCCACCAAAGATCCTCCCACCAGAGTCGTTACGAACACAACCTGCAGAGGAACACTAACACTTTTCGAGAGAGAAGAGCTTTCATGCACGGGAGAGGGGCTGTTGGTAGTACTGATATTGTTGTAGTAACGAGGAGGTCTCGTGTATCGTCACCAACTCTGGAGGGTACCCGAAGCATCAGCACGAAGGCGATCGCTCCTCGTATACCAGCAAGCCACAAGACCTTAGGAGGGAGGAGCGGTAGAACGGTCGCCCCACGGTGGCGCGACATGCTACTATCTGGGAGTTCCTACTGATGGGGTCATACCGGGTAGAGTGGTTGAGGAGCCACGACAGAGGGAACACATTACACGCTCTGGCGAACACCTGACGGGAAGCGGGCGATGGATGGTAGTCGTGGAATTTGGTTGCGCGAGACTCAGTCAGGGTACCGCAGATCCAACTTCGACGGCGTAAGACAGTCGCAGCCCATGAGACTTACTATGAGGACGAGAGTGAACAGTATGAGACCTAAGTTCCAATGGTACTCGCCTATGGACATGCAGGCGACAACTCCGAGGTAGAGGAAAACCTGATGGGCCCAACGGAGAATGCTACTGACGATGATAGCAGCCGCCGACGCCGTACGAGAGTCTCGGAAAAGAAAGCAAGAGTCTCGAAGACCAATCTTGATGCGACTTGCGAGGGCTTGGAGAGGTTGTGGAAATTATACCGACACAACATCTGAGGGAAGGGACGGGCATCAAAGCGAGGACGCTGTGGGGTTTCTCACCAAGCCAAAGAAGAAAATCGCCATGATTCCGCTCAGGCCCAACAACTCCGCCAAAGAGAAAGTGAGGTAGATCGACAGGAACATACCCGCTATCTCGTACTTGGGGTAGGACACCAGGGATCTGATAGCCGCGATCATGTAGACCAGCAGCGTGCGCATGGACAGGCCAGACTCACGATTTACGGTAGCTGGCACTGACGAGGGCTCCGCTGAGGATACCGAATATAACGGACCCGAAGGTAACTACGAAAAGGGCGATACCCATGAGTATCTTTGCCTGGGGCACTATAGACTGACAACCGGACCCAGTTGACTGGTCGCCCTTCACTCCTGCCATCACTATGTGACTAGGGTACTCGAAGTGGACTAGGCTTTTCACAAACGTTCCCGCCAGGAATCGAACCGGGGACCTCTCCATACTACCTGTTAAGAAGTGCAATAGCGGGCTCTGTGCTAACCCAGAGGAGGTACCCCGTGGGCTGAAGTATGCCTCTGAAATGAGCACCAAGACCTGACCGTCCGACCGGCCGTCATCCGAGAAGCGCTCGTTCTTACGTTGGTATGCCGCGAAGAGCACGATTGCCACTGCATCGTTAAGGACGCTCTCACCGAAGACCAGCGAATGCAAGGTCTTATTCGGTCTGTACTTGGACCCACCCATTAGGGCCATCACTGCCACTGGATCGGTACCTTCACCGGAGTGTACTGCCTCGGAAATGAGGAGGAAGGCCTACTGGATATGAGGGCACCGAACGTCATGCAGTATCCTCGGAGGGCTTCCGTGTTCTTCAGACCCACCAACCAAGAGGTGGAGAAAGTCCACAACCCTATTGAGGTGACGTAGGCTGATATGGTTGTGCCTGGGCCGTCGAGGATACCAGCCACGGAATCCGCGTCGAGTGGGTAAGCAGTCCGCCCCGTACTACCGATAAACGCGAATGTTAGAATGGAAGTGAGGTTGTTCATGAACATGTTCGTGTTAAGCGAGAAACTCGCGTCGAATATTATTGGCGGTAGGAGTGCCTAGTAAACACTAAGGCTTATCGTTCGCCACAAGGGCCATTCATTCTCTGCCCTCCTCGCGAGCCTAGAGATGTTGGGCATGGAGCGCCCTTACTCAGCCAGCTAATAGACGTGGATTTCATTCCACGTGGTAAGCCTGGCTTAACTTACAAAATAGAACAGTTCCGCACTCATGCCCAACATCTCCTTTCGGTCTGCCACTCCCAGCAGCCTGATCACCTAAGGAGAATATCATTCGACGCTGGTGAACCTAGGACCCCACAATGCCCATTATGAAGCCAACTAAAACCGCTCCCGTCGATTGTGATATGTGCTTGACCCGGCCAGTGTTAACGAGATACCTGAATGGCCGTATACCTCTGGACTAGTGCACTTTTAGTACCCCCATACAAAGGTCAGCAACAGGCCGGCAGAGAAGAGAACAGAATTTACTGATACCACGCTTTCATAGGCGGACGCGTCGTCATCAAGCGAGGGCATGGTAATCAACTACCATCGACCGTGAATGAAGTGTAAGGTCGGCTGCGGTATATTACACTCATCCAGAGAGCACTCTGTGGTCCCGTCATGGGCCCCTGTCAATCTGCGTGAAGCGTCTTGCGATTGTTGGTGTGAACGTGAGAGTCGTGCTAAACTATGCTCTCCCGGCGAGGCCGCTTTCCATGGCTACCATTGGCGTGAAGCCGTTGGAAAGACTAGCAGTCACTTATGTGCGTCTGCGTGCTGCGCTGCACGCAGGCACAAGTCGGGGAAAATTAAGTTTTCTTCTGGCAAGAACTTAAGACATGGCTCGACAGACCCTTTGCAGGATAAAATCAGTCTCGTCCTGGAATCGCCTAATGGCACAACAACTTCGAGCGACTCATACGAGCGTCGCTCGCCACGAGACTCAGCGTTTGTTCCGAATCAGTTTGTGGTGGTCTCAATGGGAATATCAGAATATCTTAGCGGCGCAAGATGAGGGCAACCCTCGAAAACACCGAATCCCATTTGCATGTGAACCCTGCGTTGAAGGGATGCAGAGATGAGGAGACATACGACTAGCCACTATGAGCGATTCTGATTCAATATCATCATACTAGTAGGGCGTGGCGCAAGTCACTGTCCAACACAACATACGGTGTCGGAAGGATCCTAGTTCTTCTCCTTGAGTATGCATGCACTAGCGCGCAGACGCACAGTCACTTGTAACAAGAGTTGTTCTGGGGTGGTCCTCCGGGTCGCGGCTCCGGTGTCGGAGGAACCCCACAGCGCATTATTCGCTCTCTACTACTATCAGCCTGCTTGCGTTCATCACGCCTTGCTCGTTCACGATGCATGATGCTCGTGGTGGCGGGCCGTGACGAGACATGTGTGGTGGTGGTTTGCAAAGCCCCTCGGATGCGTGAGCGGATCCCACAAGAAGGGAAGGGATCTTCTCAGTCAGAACATACCCCTCGGAAGAACCCTTTTGACAGGCCATTTGATGATCACTCCGTGCCGCCGTGTGTAACTAAGTCGGTACCGGCGTTGGGCTATCGATTCACGCACAGTAGATTCCCATGCAGAGCAGTATCACAGGCCTGCGGAAGAGATCTCCTCGAGCGTTCGTGTGTTTCTCGTCCTTCATTCAATGCGGAATCTTCCTGCAGCGGCTGCCTGTCTCGCACTCATCGTGCAGAACATTCACGCGGCCACCGCCAGCGCATCGGGGAGGAAACCGAAGCGAAAGAAGTGGAAAGTACCATCTCTTCAACGACTCCTATCTAGGGGTGGGAAGCCGAAGCAGGTCAGTAACAGTGTTGTTTAGAGAACTACGGAAGCCGGTGTGTAGCGGGGCTCATGCGTGCGGCCGAATTTACATGTTTGTTAGGATATGGAGGTCGTCGAGGGCGTCGTCAAGGAGCCATCATACACCGCTGTAGGCTACTCTGGGGGCGTCCTACCGGCGTTCGCTATTGGATGCCATCTGATTGTTGGCCTTCCTCAGGACATGGCCTGGTTCCTTGCTCGCCACGCTGAAGCACATCTCGGTATCGGAAAAAATGAGGTCAGAGTGGGTCATTAGCTAGCATGTAAGACGACCTATTTTCTCTTAGGTCAAAAAAGCACGACCTCGTCGCAAAGTAAGATACCGCTGTACGTTTCTCTTCCTTCCCTCATCTTCTGTATCAGGAAACGTGTTCCCTGTCTTACACCTTCTCTCCGACAGAGGATATCACGACGACCAACGGGCAGGGGGGCGACGTAGGTGGTGGTGTTGCCGCTCGCTCGTGCGTGCGCTGCGAGGAGTTAAGATGATGAAGTATAGATGGTGTTCAATAGAGCCCTCCCGAATTTTAGGAGCGCTTCCAGGACCAAATTCAACGTTTAACAGACGATCCTGGGAGTGCTCTTGAGGCTCAGGAGAGATGTATTAGACCGCGGGATAACTTACATGCTCCGCCGCTCATCTATCGCTCAGCCATGATAAAAAAGGGCAATTATTAAATTTGAAATGTAATGGGAGTTGCGTAATGGGACCTCCTGCATTCAAATTGAAGACGTTTCGTCACGAGAACGGAGCGATGCCAGCGATGTAGCTTGGCTGCACTCTCAGGGCGGTATCGTTGTTGGTGCCGAGGTAGGGATGCTTGCCTCCGCCCCCTCGAAGGGAGAGTGTGCTCTCGACTACCTCTACTCTTGGGATAATGAGTGAGGATCTCCTTCTTCGACCGCCCGCAGCTGGACCGTATTGCCATTCAGGCTGCCTGGAATGAATCGTATCAACATTCACCCCAACCTCTGCAACGTCTTGCCTCATACCCAAATACTCGACTCTCGTCTCAGCTGCACAGAACGGCTCCGCAGATGGGGCAGGCCGGGTTTATTACTCGCTCTACAACAACAACGAGATGAACCGCTCAAAGAGGACGACTTAGTTGTCGATTTCGCCCGTTCCTTGCAAACTGAGGGATCTGCGAACTCGAATACGAGCCTAGCGGGCCACGTACGGGCAATCAAGGAGAAAGCTCGGATGAATCGTCCGGAGTTCCCTGACCTGGAAGAGGCTCCGGTGTTCATCCGGGAGTATGTTCATTCCTTATTCAAGCTAGTGTCTTACACGTGCTATCCCATAATCGTGGTAAGATACCTCATCCTGAGGTAGATCTGCTTGATGCTCCTCTGGTCAGAATGTTGGGAGGGATGTCCTCTCCATAACCCTGCGTAGTGTCTTACCGGGTAAACTGGAGCTGCATGAACTAGAGATCATAGGCTCACGGTGAGTACTCCGTGAGGGCGGCATATTAATGCTCATGTGCTTCGAGTACTGCGTGAGATTATTGTTGTTATTTTAGGGTGTGGGGTATTAATGATTTCTCCAAGGCATCTGCCGACCTCTTGCACAGGATACAGAAGGACTCGAGACAGGTTACTGGTTCGTACGGCACAGCTTTGTGTGAGGAACAGCTATTCGAGTATGCCAAGACTATCGAGAAGCGTCACGAGTGCAGCGACGATGCGTCGAAGCCCGTACTTGGCCCTACCTTTAATGCAACGGACGAAGAGAGGAAAGGCATACAGCTGGAAGCAGCTGCTACGCTGATTTACAACACTGTCACGGGTGTATGTTAGATCATCATCATACAATCTTCATGTGTGTGCTCATGGTGTGGTAGGTGTGGGATGTCGATATCTCTCTCGCTTGAGTTTAATCATATTGGGTTGAGGGGACGGGGTCTCGACTGTGATCGATGCGGGAAGGAACGTACATGGGGCTGTCCTCCTGAGTCGATCTCATGATGCTGAGCTCTTCGGGTAGCGAGGTACCAGTGTTCAAGGGGCTAGCGCGTGGACAGTGTTGGTGGAAACCCGGTATTGAAGAGAGGCCTGGCGAGCTGGCAATCGGGCATTCGACTCTCGAGCCGGGACTCGTCTGCTGAGAACGTCTGGCTTAACTGGTCAGCAGCAGCTGCCTGTCGAGCGCGTTGTGGGAAACGGTAGCGCTACATGTACGGCGGGACAGCGGGCTGAGCTGAAAATTTCTGGCAGTTGTACTGAAGCTGATATCCTGCACCACTCGCCATTATTTCAGCCCTTTCTCAATGCGATCTTCTCTTCTTGTCACTGTCTTGCTCGCATTCAGCGTTCATCGAGCTGTCCACGCAGCGAAGGAGAATACAAAGTTGCCAAAACCAATCAATTCCCTGTGGAAAAAGGTTCGGCGGAAGAAGGGCAAGTTGAGACGAGTAAGGCGTTCTTCTTCTGCCCCCCCCCTCCATGCACTCCCTCTCACATCACTGCGGTCCCGGGTGGGTGTCAGTTGACGTCCTTCTCAGACAGGAGATATCACAGAGGGCGACCTGGATGGCGCGGTAGGACCCGACTCTCCGCGCTCATCAACAGAATGCTGTATTCTCCCACCTTGATGCCCACTTGCCCTTGGTCAGGACCCTCGTCTTTCTGGAGTCAGCGACATCGTCGAAAGAAGGGAATTCTATGACGTAAGGGTTTGTAGATCCAGCCGTAGCCTTTGCTTGGTTGAAGGGTTACCCTTCAAGGGTGCGAAAAATTGGTGACACGATGAAACCTTGCGGAGTTCGGGGTTCTCGGAGCCTCTTTGTCACGAGGATTCTCATCTCTTCAGGCTAGGAAGGAGGAAGAGGATGAAGAGAAATCTGGAGGTCGTCTTACAGTAGGGTGCGGCTCGGATCTGTGCGTCTGGCGTATCTTCGGAATGCTCAGGATACGTGCTCCCTCTCGTACCTCTACTCTCCCAGTGGCGACGCGACGGCTGATGGGATCAGCAGCGGCGACGATGAGGGCGTAGGGGTCGGTGTGTTTGTTCGGTCATGCGTGGATGATGCAACGACGAGTAGAGGGAGTATATGCATGAACATTAGTACGCGGCGTACTCTATATGATTCGAAGGCTTCGTCTAAATTGCCATCCGTGGTTTAGTGATGGTCGCTGATGCTGTCGAACGGAATGGAACCATTTACGTCACTCAATTCCTTCTCTACTCCGAATCGCCCATTTACCGCCACATCTTTCATGCATAGCATATCGGAGGAAGACAGACTGGAGATGGAGCAATTACGCTTCTTGCCCAGTCTCGACCTCAGGGCAATGCTTGCGTATGGTGGTTTAGGGCGGTATCGTTGTTGGGGCCAAGATCTGGACTTTCGATAATACAGTCCCCATCGCCACGACCAAGTGTGCTCTGGACTACCTCTACTCCTGGGATAACGGGTCCTATCTGCGACTCCCCTTTCGTGTGTCGTCGTACTACTATTGTCATGCTCAGGATAACGGGCTTTCATCGTCTAGATATCTTCCTCGGCGTGCACAGAATCATACCGTACACTCAGCTACTCAAGCCCGACCATTCCTGTGCTGAGCGGGTCCAACTGTGGAGCCAAGCAGGGTTGTTCGTCACGCAATATCCTCAACATCATCAAGGCTCGGCTTTCGTACCGGAAGGAGGCGCTTCATTTTCCCGTCGGAGACGTGAGCGGCAGTCTGGTATGATGGGCCAGCTTGCCCGGGAGTGGGCTGGCAAAGGATCGGAGTTCGCTGCTAACGTGTCGGCTGTGCTGGAGAGAGCTCGACGTGAAGAGTCGGCGTACGTGAAGCTGGAAGAGGTTCCAGTTTTCGCTCGTGAGTTTGTTTATGTTAAATCGAAGCAAGTGCCCTACACGTGCACTCCTATAACCACGGTAAAGTGCTTCATTTTGAGGTACATCTGCTTGATGCTCCTCTGGTCAGAATGTTGGGAGGGATGTCCTCTCCATAACCCTGCGAAGTGTCTTGCCGGGTAAGCTGGAGCTGCATGAACTAGAGATCATAGGCTCGCGGTGAGTACTCCGTGAGGGCGGCATATTAATGCTCATGTGCTTTGAGTGCTGCGTGAGATTATTGTTGTTATTTCAGGGTGTGGGGTATTAATGATTTCTCCAAGGCATCTGCCGACCTGTTGCACAGGATACAGAAGGACTCGAGACAGGTTACTGGATCTGTACGGCACAGCGTTGTGTGAGGAACAGCTATTCGAGTATGCCAAGACTATCGAGAAGCGCAGCATGGACGATGATAGGGCCTCGAAGCCGACCCTGCCGAGTACTCTTAGTGCAAATGAAAAGAAGAGAAAGGAACAGCTGAAGGCCGTCGGCGCTCTGATCTACAGCATTCTTCCGTGGGCGAAGGTCAGTCATATGTGAGAATAGTTTGCTGTACTCATGCCCACATGATGTACTAGATGTGAGGTGTCCGAGGTTTCCTCGGTTGGGTTGCTGGGGAGGTGTCAGAATGAGGAGACACTGTAGGACTAGTAACATTACCAGTGTGACTGCAGGACAGAGGAGTGAGTCAGGGTGAGTTTATTGGGAAAAAACGAAGGGGAAATCTTCCCGCCCCTCCTAGAACCGTGAGGATTGAGCTCAATCTCGATATGCTATAAAGTGGTCTGCGGATGTGATGCTGGTCTATGCGGACGTTGTCATGCTGAGATGAGCAAGAGGGTTCAAGATTGCAAGATTTAGGCTGGGAACCGCTCGAGGCCAATATTTCCATCATCCCTGCACTTACTCAACAGGAGGCGAGCCCCCTTGAAATAGGGCGGGCGAAGACTGGCTGGGCTCGAAGAACTTTTTCCAGCAATCCCCTGCATCCCGCGGAGGTTGAAATGTCTCAGCGTTGAGGCTTTTCCATTATGCGAACTCTCCCCGTCATTGCCGTCGGACTCGCACTCAGCGTGTATGACGTTGGGGCGGCTACTGCTACCACATCGAAGAAAAAGAAACAGAAGACAGAGAAAGGAGAGAGGAAAGCATCCACGAGCTCTCAGTTTGGCTCCCTTCTGAGAAATCTTAGATGCCGCAGTGGCAAGTGCAAGAAGGTAAGATATTGCTGAGGGACACAGCGGCCTTCTTTTCCGCGAGCTCCTCGTTGGGTTGGTCTGCTATTCTCGGTGACTCTTGTTCTCGCTGGTTCAGGCTGAGGAGGGTGGAGGCAGAAGCGAGGTAGCGTCGTCATCCACGGGCATACTCTCACAACTCTTCATGCGAGAAGAGTTCTTTCATCAGCTGCTCGACGGCCTCCCCTTCCGCTCCGTGGCGTAACTCCTCTTGGCCAGGTACCCGGTCCTGCGGGAGGCAGCCAGAGCGTCGAGGGGAATGGAAGGCCTGAGGTGAGCGGCGATCTAGTTGGCTGATGGATTGGGGAGCAGTAGCAATTCTTTCAGATCCAAGTCATGGTAGAAGAAGAACCAAAACTCCGTGTCACGGTAGAGTCCTCCCGACCGCGGTCTTCTCTACGGGCTGTCCTCCGTGCTTTCAGGGTGACTGTTCTCTCCCCTACACCTTCCAACTCAATTCTCCGGAGACTGATGAGGAGGAGCCTCACATGGTAGGGGCTGAGTCGGTCTACTTGCGTTCCGATACCCATACGTATCTTAGGGTGGTATTGTGGTCCATGCGAACGAGCTGGTCCGTGATGGCAGAGGGGCGGCTTTGAAGCACACCGCGCTGGACTACATCTACGCCTGGGAGAACGGGTAAGCATGGCAAGCGCTGATGCCCTGCCGATTGTCTTTGATGACCATTACCTCCCTCAGTCAATATAATAACATCAACCGTATGAACATCATGCTCGATGTTGGCGATATCATACCAAGTAGAACTACTATCGATCCTGAAGCCACCTGCACTAGCCAAACGGAACTATGGGGAAAGAAGGTCTCACTCGAGCCCTCCAGTCCAAGACAGATCTTGCTTCTACTTTCCGAGAGGAGGATTTGCTGGCCGACTTCAACCTCGCATGTTGGCGCCGGAAACAACGGGGCTCATTGACCACATCTCCGCTCTGGAAGAGGAAGCAAGGGAAAACGAAGATCAAACCGCTGATCCAGAGAAGGCCCCTGCCTTTATCTGGAGTTTGGTGCATGATAAACTACGAGAGCAGGAGAAGAGCAATAACTACTACGTGTGTCCACCCGTCATCATAGTAAGGGGATGGCTGAGTCTGTTGAGGGCCTGAGGTCCATCTGTTGTTTGTAGCAAAGCACTGATAACAAGACGGTCATCTTTAAGCTCGGTGGAGCTGGCACGGATAGCAAACTGAAACTGCACGAAGTTGAAGTCATCGGATCGCGGTAAGGAGAAGCGTGCATAATGACGACCTGTTATAAGGTCTTCTTCTTCTTCAGCGCTTGGAGAGAGAGCGATGTCCAGCCAGCGCGCATGGCCAGGATACATGAGCTCGAAAATGAAACCGTTCAGATTAAGGGGCCTCACAGCAAAGACCTCTGCGCTAATCAGTTTGTCGAGTATGGCAGAACCGTACAGAGGTGCCTCGACGACATAAAGAAAAGGTCGAGAAAATCTATGTTGCTCGAACCACCGAGTGACGAGGATGAGATGAAGGACAAAGTTCAAAAGTCAGCTGGCCTGTTGTACCGATTCTTTTTCCAGGTTAGACTTTAGATAGGACTTAGTTGATATGTTGTGCTGTTCTAAGATGCTTTGCATGATGTATCAGGTGTCAGTTGGTGTTGAAGTCACTTGGACTTGAGTTGTGGACGGCGACCGGTCTTTAGCGATAAGAATAGAACTTTGAAGTCAGGCAAGAAGCGTTCAATATTACTAAGCTCCTCTAGGCATTCAGGAACGGAACTCCGCCCATTGCGGCATGCCTGGCTCCGAGCTCAACCATCCCATCCAGAAGTCGATCTTAACGCCAAACCCCTGTCTTCATTCGTTAAAATGATATCCTCGACCGCTGGCATAGCGGACGCCTCACCCTGGGGCAGATAGACTTCTGAACAGTATGGTTTCTAGTGAGTTCATGCGAGGCTCCGTAGAGCTAAGCGCTAGGACGATCGAGATGTTCGCAATGGGTGACTCTGATTCGCATCTTCTGGTCGGATCTCAGCTTTCGAACCCGCGGAAAACCGAAAAGATTATTCTTGAGAATATCATCATTGATGAGTCGCCAATTGGAGAAGTCCGATTGGAAGCTGCCTGTCTCAGAGCAGCAGGGGCTCAGGGGCTTCGCAGCCGACGGTCGGATGAAGATAACAGTAGACATAACAATCGGTGGGGAGGTACAGTATACTCCTGAAAGATTCGCGAGAAGTGTACATTGTGGGTTGACGTAGTTGACAGTTAGCAGGCCACCACCTTGGAGAACCGCCTCAGAGACTACTCGGTTTCGACCGGCCGCGGGCTTGCGTTCCGAAGACCCCCCACGCCTGCAAAGCTGAGTTGGAATCAGTGATGGGCCTACCTGAGCGCTCAGGGAGGAGGTTGTGCTCTCGGTTTGGGGGGAAATGGAATGCTGTCACATGAAGTACTGTTATGAAGTAATGCATAATGTCATGTGACGCTCTATTGAGATTAATATGAGTTCAGAATGCATTATACCCATCGGTGCTAGTCTGACTAAACCGGTTCACGGCGTTGGACTTTAAACTCACACAAAGACGCATTATACCCAGGTAGTAGAATGAGCTACTCTCCTTTATACGCTAGAAGATCGCCTCAGACTCTGAGGCTCAGAGCTTGCCGAGTGTCACCCGCGCTGTTGCCAAGAGCAGCCCAGAGTAGGCGTGCGATTGCAATGATGATGACGCCCCTGTTCCCCGAGCTTGAGCCCAAGCATGGCGTCCCTCCAACGGCTCCATCCCTTCCTCAGTTTGTGCTTTCACCCTTTCATCGGTCTGCATTTATGCTCACGATTCGTCACGTCATCGCAGTCGGCCTCATGCTGAGTGTCTTCGAGACGAGCGCTGGCACTGGTCGTACAGCGAAAAAGAAGAAGAAAGAGAATAGCGCACCTAAGGGCTTGCGTTCTTTCTTCAGAAAAATAGCATGCACCAGCAACGAATGTGAAGAGAAAGTGAGATGTCTTTGACCCGTTCAGGGGGCCTCCGATTCATCGTCGGAATCTTCTGTGCGTACACGTACACTTCTGCACGCTTACATGCCAGTCTACTTTCCCAGGCCGAGGACCCCCCTAGAAGAGAGATTAATACCGCCGCACCACGTTTCCCGGTGGACAGCCCACCACGACGCCGCATCCGAGTTATCACCTCCAAAAGCGGGCTTGATGGTGACCAGGTCGGTTACCAACCCTTCAAAGTTGCGGCCTATCCTCTCCTGGTCAGACGCCGAGTTTTGCCCGAAGCCGGGCAGATCGAAAAGGAACAAGGAACGCCTGCTGTGAGGAATGCTCCGGCCTTTGAATGGCAATTCATCTCTGCTAGGAACCCGCTCCCGTCAGAGTGCGCCCAGGTTGCCGGGGATGCACGCGAAACTGATAAAGTTAGTGAGCCCGGTCGTAGGTCTCGGGTGATATATCCGTCAGAAAGGAAGGCGAAAAAGAAAATACAGGGTCGTCTTTCGGTAGGGTTCCTCTCTTGACGTCCACCCTTGAAAGCCTCCTCACCGTTGCCAGGACCGATGCTCCATCTCCTATACCTTCCCGTCACCGGAAGCTTCCCAGAGCGATGGGGATTCTAACTCGGTGAGGGTCGAATCTTTCATGACTTGTCCCGGCACTTTCTGGCGAATCTTAGGGTGGAGTTGTTGTCTATGCTAAGGAGTTGACTTATGATGTGGAACCGAAGGCTCACAGACGTAACGCCTTGGACTTCGTCTATGCTTGGGAAAACGGGTGAGCCTACACGAGAGGAAGTCTACGACTCTGTAGGCTGCGAGGTCTCAGGCAAGATGGCAGCATCAACCGCATGACCCTCATCACCCACGTGACAGATGTCGTACCTAGTAACCCCGTCCACGATGCAGCGAGGACTTGTAGCGAGCACACTGAACTTTGGGGAAAGGAAAGTCTCTCTCGAGCCCTCAAACAGGAGAGAAGCACTCCGGCTGTGTCGTTGAGAACGGCAACCCTTGGTGGACACATTGCGAGCATGCAGGAAGAGGTTCGGCAGAGCGGACGGTATGGACTTGACCCAACGACAGTGCCCGTTCTCATCTGGGGTCTGGTGCAAGAGAGAATGTATGAGAAGAGGAAAAGTTATTTCCAGTGCCCTCCCGTCAAAACCGTAAGGGAAGGGCTCAGCCGTACTTATTTTCCGTCCACGTGATTCTAGCTTGAAGCCGTCGGAATGCGACAGCTCCTTGATCTCTATCGTATCGTAACTAATTTGGATAATGCTCATCATCGACGCACTATCATAGGGAGCGTAGTACTCGCTCGAAGAGACTCATCATTTAGAGCCAGACGCTAGGCAGAATTAAAGCTTCAAAAACCACGGTACTACTGCGGAGCGGAGCGTAATACTTTGACACGGCAGAGACCCTGGATGGATCATCATTATCACACTGCCTCATCGTGCAGCTCCTCTCAGTTTCTCATCCGCTTCTGTCCGCCGTCCGGTTCGTCACCCGCACTCTTCAGAAACGTCCTGCTCTTTGCAGATGATTGGAGGACAGACCATCACGATCAAGCTCGGTGCGGCAGGGTTGTGGAACAAACTGAAGTTTCACGAGATTGAGATAACCCGCTCACAGTAAGAATAAGAATGCACTGTAGTCGTTCATTCGTATTCAGGGCTTGGAGAGGAGCTGATGTGCGGGAGAAGTCAGTACGCAGGCTACAGGATGTAGAAGAAGCAACGACCCAGATAGAGGAGGAGCATAGCGAGGGGGTCTGTGAGGAACAGCTGGTCGCGTACGGCCGGACCATACAGGATTATCTTGAGAGGCTGCTGATCAGCAGCAGCAGCAGTAGCAGCAGCTCGAGGAAGTCGATAATGTTTGAGGAGCTTGATGACGGGAAGAGGAGGAGCCTAGTGTTGCAGAGGGCAGCCCAACTTGTCTACCACGCCTTGATGACCTACTACTGAATACGTTGTTCAACATGATGTGCTGGGTGTGAGATGTTGACTGTGAGTTGAGTTCAAGGGTTGGGAGGGTCATTCAAGCCAGTGGCAAGATGCCCGTTCCGTTGTTGGTTGCCACATTGTTACTGTGGGGTCTCGTCCACATGATCTATACGTGTTGGTGGTTCAGCCGCCTTTCATCAGCGTGCAGAGTCTTCCTGTGGGTCGAGTCCACGGCGCCGTCGCCCAGCTCCAAGTGCTCGGTTGCCGAGTTGTGAGTCTCTGAAATGCAATCCGCGAGGTCATGGCTTAGAGCCACTCCAAGACACTCTAACAGAGCTTGATCCCCTGAGAAAGTCGATTTCCCGAGGGCTTCCACTGACTTGAATTACTCAATGGCAATACTAGCTCGGCCTCGGCTAAGCAGCTGAGTCTTTTCGGATTAACCCGGAGAAGATGGAAAATCGAGTTGGACGTTTTCATTCCTTTCTCGGCCCCGGGTTGCTCTCAGACTGCCAGGCGGTGAAACTCCAGGAAGTTCCAACATGATGAGAAGTTAGACTGCTGCAGAATTCCGTAGATGTACGTGATAGGGTGTCACTGGGGGTCATGAGAAAGATTCAATAGTGCAAGAGAGCCGTATAACCACCAGAGTAAGCGCGCAGGCGCGTTCCAATTCCGAAACGGCTGGATATGCTGTTTGCGAAACGGCTGGATATGTGGCGCGCGCTACTCAAAGTGCGCTGTTTGCTGCCCTCAAAGTTCCTTTCTTTCCTTATCGCTCCTTGAGGCTGCACTTTGCAGTTCGCTCGGTCAGGCAGGTTGTCTTCCAACTTCATTGTAGTTCCTCTCATGCGCAGTCCCCTCGTTGCTGCAGTGGGCCTCGCCCTCACCGTTCCTGTCGTAGAAGCCGCCATGGCTGCAGTACTATCGGCAGCAGCACAGCACAGCGCTGGTGGCAGTGCCACCGCTCATACAAAGGGCAGGAAGGGAAATGGGTCGAAGCGGGTCAGATCCGTTCTGAGAAGCCTCGTGTGCATGGGGAGGAAATGCGAAAAAGTAAGATTTCGTTCGAGATCTAAGTACGCTCCTATTCCATCTGTCTCTTGTCCTTTTCGTCTATGCAGAGTTGCGATTGGTGTGGTACTACTTTCTTGTAACAGTTGGTGGCTGATTGAGGCGTGGTCTCGGTTGAAATGACCTTTTTAGGATGATGTTAACGCGAAGACGAAGGAGCCGTATCGGGTTTGGGTAGCGTTCCTCTGGCCTCGCTATTCTCATGCATCGCCTGGTTGACAGGACCGTTGTTCCCTCTCTTACACCTTCCCAGTGGGTCCTTCGACTACTGAGGAGCAGTCCAACCTGGTGAGCGCTTGGCGATTCTACTCACCTTCATGTGCCCCCTCAAACTACCTTAGGGTGGCATCATTGTCCATGCGAAGCAGCTGGTTCGTCGTGGAAAGCCTACGCCCAGGCGTACCGCGCTGGACTACATATATGTTTGGGGGAACGGGTGAGCACGAGGATGTCCAGTCGATGGTCAATCATGATGTCCACTTTTCGTGTCCCCTCAGCCAATATAATAACACCAACCGTATGAACGTCATGCTGGATGTTGGTGATATTGTACCCGGTAGAATCAGTAGCGATCCGGAAGCCACTTGCAAAAGCCAGACCGATCTATGGGGAGAAGAAGGTCTAACTCGAGCTCTCCAGTCCAAGACAGATCTTACTTCTACCATCGGCGAGGACGGATTGGTGAGCGTGGCCGCGCACGTCTCAGGCATACTGGGGGAAATTTGGGAGAAGCGTTTGACGGAAGTGGACGTGGAGGTGGTCCCCGCCTTCATCTGGAGTTTGGCTCACGATAAACTACACCAGAACGGCAGTTATTATTATCTGTGCCCTCCTATCACCATCGTAATACTGGGACTGCTTTGACCCGCTCTGTTCTCCTTCCCGTCCTACAGTCGACCAAGACGAGGACCGCGGCCATTAGACTCGGCGCGACAGATCCAAATGGCAAGCTCAAGCTGCACGATATAGATATCGTTGGGGACGCGGTAGGCCTTCGGTGGTGACTCGAAAGTACGTGCACATTCAGAGTTTGGAAGGAGGATGATGTACCGGTTAAGTCAGTGAGGCAAATTTCGCGAGGCCGAGAAACGAACTCTTCGGATACAGGGGGAACACAGCGAAGCCGTCTGCGAGGCCCAGTTGGTGGAGTATGGCAGAACCATCCAGGACTTCCTCGACAGGTTGATGGACAACACTGAGAAATCGATCCTGTTTGAAGAGCTAAATGAAGGTAATAGAGAGAGGCTACTGAAGAGGGCTGCAGAGCTGGTCTATCACTCTCTGTTGTGATTGGGGCCGGGGCGCGATGCTGTCGATAAAGCCCACCCATGGTGTACCCGATGTCAGATGTTAGAATCGCTCGGAGTCGTGTTTAGTGCTGTTCCCACGGGAAGGATCTGTGGCACTTCAATCAGGATTGGGATCGATCTTTTCCGTTGAACAGCTCCTTAGCCATGAACTGACGTGTGTGACAGCTTTCTCTATATCGCTCTCACCATGTCCACCCAGCGCCATGGACGAGGGTCTCACGTCCACCAAGACGCCTCTTCCTCCTCTGGGAAGGGGACCACTCATAGACTGCTACCGCGCGAACAGGAAATGAAGGACACCTTCAGTGACTGCGTGGATGTAGTACTCAGGGTCAATGAGATAACATCATCATCACCCGACTGTTGTAACTAGGTATGGAATTTTAGAACCCCCACCATGGGTTACTGTTTCTCCTCGTTAACTGGCAAGTTGTATTCCTTGACTCTGCCCCAAGTGCTCATGCATGAGTATGATAGCCTCTCATCGGAAGGGAGACTCATCTGGTCTTTGGCCAACCCCTGCGAAATCGGACCGAACGTCCCCCGGCCGCCGGCGGAGTTGCTCACTACGGGTGGCCCTGAGCTCTATCTTTCCTTCAAACCGCCTCCTCCGGACGCACAGCAGGTTGTTTCCATCAACAAAGCAGTTGACGAGACGGTCACCAACCTCAAGCTGTCCAAGCGGGTTGAGAAGACATTCAGAGATCTCCCCGTACAAGGGAAGCTCTGGGTGCTGCAGCACTTCACTCCGGAGGCTGGCGCCGATGAAAATGACCAGATGAGAACCTTTCTGGAGACATTGGATTCTCCTTGGGACCGCACGGAACAGATTCTGAGGGTTGATACGGTTGGAGGCGTGCTGGGCCGGCACATAGCAGATCTTAGCGCCTTCCCGGATATCCATGCCACCAAGCAGTGCCGGATCAGCTGGAGTAAGAAGCAGAATTGTTTTCAAATCCAGGCCTTGCACGGGCTAGTCATTGTGGATGGGCGGGAACTGGATCGAGGAGAAAAAGTTGAAATCAAGAACCGAGGGCAAATCCAACTTGGTCGGAGGTGTTTTATGAAGTGCGATGTCCGTAATGGGAGCCCAGCGGGGGGCGATGATGGGGAGTCCGAAGCTGCTGTGGCCCAGCCGATAGTGGAGACCAGTGGAGGGGCCTTCGGACTGCATAGTAACTATGCCCGGAGGAAGATGTTTGGCAAGACTGAGGATGAGATTCGAGGAGAGAGGGCTCGCGCTGAACGGTATCAGGTAGTATGAGGATGAGGGGCGGTGGGAAAATCTGGTTCCCGATGTGACTGCTTTCCGGCAGGATCGATCGGCGTTGCTGCGTGAACGGAAAGCGGCGACTGGAGGGGTTAACTGGATGGAAGGAGGGGTTGCGGGAGGCCAAGCTGAGGAGGGAGGAGAGGGAGTTGGAGCAGTTAGAGGTCACTGAGGAGACGGAAGCTATGAGAGAGTCTAAACACCTCAATATGAGTACGGCATGGTCGCGGGTTCGATTCTCAGTCGCGGCATTTTACGGGTCTTTTCTTGCAGACCTAGATGGTTCCTATGGTGGTGCAGAAGCCGAAGCGGAGCGTCCGGGCCTAGGGTACTCAGGCTCTGCCGGGCCGGCCCCCCGATCGCTACTGGAGAAGAGGATGATGGAGGTCGCCTCGGGTGCCAGCAAACCCAGCGTCACCGGCAGCAACCCTTTCCGTATGTCGTTTGTGAAGAGCTCCACGGTCTTGAACGGCCCCTCCGAGACGACCAAGAAGAAGCAAGAGGAGGAAGAGGTGGACATGTTTGGCTGATGACCCTTCGGCAGATTATAACGTACCATTCCTACTAGTACCATTACTCTCCCAACTCCTATCGTATTGCGTTGATGTGGTCAGAGGGTGGCCCTTGGCAGCGGCATCCGAGTCAATGGCAAGGTTCCTGCGGAAGTTCATCCACCACGAGGCCCGGACAGGGTCGACTCTGCAGTCGTTCCTCAAGGCCCAGCGTCCGGACTTGGACACTGTATCGTTACTGCTGCGGCACCTCAGTACGGCCCAGCTGGGGGATCGGAAAACTCCTCAGCGCATTATGGATGTCGTGGCGTATCTTAGAGAGGGAGGTGGTAGGATGTGGATGTTACCCTCCGAGACGTATCCAAGGTCGAAGCTTGTTAGATACACTTTGTGGCCACCACCTTCCCGGAAGACAACCGACCCCTCCATCACCAACTGCATTAGCCCACGTTGCCTTGGGCGTGGCGGCGGCAGTCAACCACGACATCGCCAAGGCCGAGCTGGAGACCCTCCGGTCCCTGGTGGCGGATTGTGTTACTCGAGGACTTGATGTAGCTTCAGGGAAGGACCTTCCCCTCATGTCGACGGCGATGTAATAATAATGACGAGGGCAATCTGCTGGTAGGCTGATCAGGTACCGGACAGAGGTCAGGGACATCCAGCTGTGGACGAGGATGATAGGTCGGGCAGCTGACCTCCTCGAGGGGAGGTGTCCCTCCGACCATTTGGACGCCCGAGGCCTCGTCGGAATAGTGTTTGGATTGTCTAAGGTCAGCCCAGCAGAAGGAGGGTCCCTGAACTACTGCGTCCTTCGGGCAGATGGCCATCAACGCCCCTCGACTGGAGCGGCACCTGCCGGAAGCTGCGGCCTTGACTTCACCACAGGCGAGAGCACAGCTGCTCTACGTCCGATGCAGGATGCAGAAAAATACGGCTGCCGATATCCACCCAGATATCACTGCCTTGGCGAACAGGTGAGCTCAACTTAGGATCTGCCAGGGTCGACCTCGGATGCTCTTCAGCTTAGCCCGGGAGGCTGATCGTGAATCTTACCTTCTCGCCCTTCATTCAATATCCCTAATTCCGTACCGGCATGAAGGCCTGCTGTCCCGAGGAGTAGAGGGAGACCCTGGTGGAGCAGGCCGAGGCTGGTCTGCTGGCTCCTACGTGAGCATCGACCCCCCACCGCCTCCCCTCACTGCTGTCCTCAGTTGCGTTACATCGCGGACTGCTTCCGTCTGTCCTGTCCCGTCACCAGCACTGCCCTCCCTTCCCTGGTCTCTAGGGTCACCTATGAGAGCTTCTTCCTCTATGGTTTACGCTTTATGGGTTGGGACGATAGTCGGGCCCAGGTCCCTCCCCTGCAGGAGATCGTCCCTTCGGTGGCCCCGACTGTCCTCCCCGCCGAGTCTGCCGCTATGGTTTTGGCGGCTTTCCAGATCTGTTACTTCTGCTCGGTGTCACGGGACTTGGGGTGCCTCCCTTTGGAGGCGTTGAGGAGGTTGAAGAGGTGCATCCAGTTCGAAGTCGACGAGGTTGCCCCGCAGCCACGGTATCAAATAGAGGTAGGCGACTCTTCTGCGATGAGCAAGGATCAACCTAGGATTCTCTCAGGTCGATGAGGTACTCCGAGCGATGCCTTCGAGAGATTTCCGAGTGCTTCGAGAAATACAAGTTGAGCCCCTATTCGCTCGACTTGCTCCTCATCACCCCTCAGTTTACTCGTGCCATGCAAGATGATGTTTCCGTTAATTTCTGACAACAATTCTCACTTTCGTTTGAATCGGTTGAAGGGCCAGTTGGTTCATTAATGTGCATTTTTCCAAGTCTCGGTCTAGATAAGGATAAGCTCTCAGGGAGGTGCTCTCACTGAGTCTGGAGATCGGCAGGAGCTCTATTCATCCCCACGTCCGGAGAAGAGCGTTGCCATAGCCAGACTCAGACTCTGAGTCGGACCGAGCGGATCGGTCCTTCTGTTCCCGTCGAACCTGACGCGGTTCCCCACGAATCGCGGGGAGTTCCCTTTGAACTCGCCCAATAGATTGACCGTAATCGAAAGCAACATCAATTGAACGATGAAAGAATGCATACCAGTCGTTCTACTCATCTCGACGAGTGCAGCGGAGGACGGCGGCCTTGAGGAACTCCTCATCGCTGAGGCCTCGGGCCCACTCGGGTGCATCGGGTGGAGGGATCGACGCCATGGTCTCCCGGATGCGCTGCCTCCTCTCGGGGGACATCCTGATAAATCATCACCACCAATCTGATGCCACACAGGACTCACGGTTTTGGATGGAGAGCTGCTGCCGGCCGGTCGACATCTCCTTTACTCTCCTCCACAACTTGGCCGCTGACGAAGGCTCCGAACTCCTCCCTCGTCATCGCTCGAGTCACTGCAGAGTCGGTCGTACCTGCCCCTACGGGTCTCCGAGACAAGGACTATGATGATGCTGTTCTCACCCAAGCTCCTCGGCCGAGGCCTCTTCTTTATCTCCTTCCTTCGGTTTCTCCGCTGCTAGAGTTGCCTCGTAGTCGGCATCCCTGAAAAGAGGCGATCTGCTGCTCCGTTGTAAGGAGACTGACGGGGACACCGGGGATGTAACGAATCGCTCCGACGGCAATGGACCAAACCACCCAGGTTCGACCCCTGCACCTTTCGCACTGAAGTTTCCCTCAGTCATGAGTACTGTATGAGAAGCAGGAAAACCTGCTTGGCCCAAAGCCGCAAAGACGTACATGTCCCGCAGCCTCCTCTCCACGAGCTCCATTGCCCGCTGAAATCTTCCTCTTCCTCCCCTTCGCGCGTGGACTCCTCAGAATTCTCGCGAGGATTTTTCCGTATTAGACATGTTACACCCGACAACTACCGGAAGTATGAACTGAGGGAACCCAACAAACCTAGTGCTACGAAATGATAGCGAATAATGTAACGTAGAAGAATAGTGATCACCAATCTTGGCCGCCGATGGGCTCGTCACTCGGTCGACTCGTCTGTCGTCTCGCCTGCTCCAGCTTAGGGCAATCCTTGATACGATGACCGAGGCCTCCGCAGTACGCACAGCCTCGAATGCCATTAACAACCTAAGATACGCCTCATTCACGTTCCCAATAAATAGCATGGAAGCTTACCTCAGCGGTATCCTCTCCGCCGACCGGCTCCAAATGCTCGAGGAAAGGAGGTACTCGTTGCCCAGCCTCTTGCAGGATCGCCTTCAAATCCAGCAGCACCTGTAGGCGCATAGTAACAAATTCTCGAGGAATGCTTCTCTGCATCGGTCAGACGTGAGACTGGCTGAGTTTGACCATTATTACCGTCTCATCAACGCTCTTGTTGATGAAGGTGGTAGCAACACCAGTCCGCCCACATCGACCGGTCCTTCCTATTCGGTGCACGTAATTTTCAATCTCCTTTGGCATATCATAGTTGATGACGTGCTGGATTGCAGGGAAATCCAAACCCTGAGGAGGGATGGTAATAATAGCGCAACAGAGAGAAATATACGCTGGTTACCTTGGAGGCAACATCAGTGCCAATAAGGACGTCCTTCGCTCCGCTCTTGAAAAGACGTGTACTCTTGTGACGTTCACTTTGTTCGAGTCCACCGTGGATAGCACAGGCACCAACACCCTTCAGGAGAAGATATCTAAGGGTACGAGGAAGAAATGACGTGTCCCGGGATCGAACCTGGGTCTATTCTTCGCCTACTCTAAGACTTCATCGCAACTCGCCTTATCACTGCAGAATACCATAACAGGCGGGGCGGTCTTTTGAAGGCATTGAAGGAGGTAAGTGAGCTTACTCTCAGCCTTCACATACTCAACCTGACGGCCAACAGTCCAACTAATTTCGTGGCGCGCGAAATTTCCCCTTGCCTCTTGCACAACATCAAGGTTAGCAGCTCCCGCTCTGCCAACGTTGATGGTGACTGGATTGACCAAAGCCGAGGTGGCGAACTCTTGGATCTTCCGCGGCATGGTCGCGGAGAACAGCAGAGTTTGACGCTGATGACCGAAATGATCCAGCGTATTCCGCACCTACAAAGGAGAGCATTCCGCCCGAGAAGTTCGGGAAGGTGTGGTATGACCTCATCCTCGAAACCGAGGTCCACCATTCTATCAGCTTCGTCCAAGCAAATATAAACGCATTGGGCCAGGGTAAACCTGATATCGGGATCTTTGCGCGAAGCAGAAATAATGATACTAGGTGGCGGTGGACATTTAAAGCAATTGCACAATACTCGAGATTTGCGGGCTGAAAATTTTGGATGAGATGCTTCTGGGGTGCAGACAATCACGAACTTCAATCATACCAAATTTTTAATTATCAAAATTCTCTCAGAGCAACTCTCTCTGACCACCAACAGTACTCAAAAACCTCTTCGAACGATTAATCCCAATGGAACGTTCGACCACGAAGACAGTCCACCACAGCAGCAGCGGGTCCCATTACTACATCTTCTCATTGAGCATGTGGTTGAGCCTTCCCGGCGTTGCTGTTATAATATGCACTCCTCTCCTAACGTTCTGAGCTTGCCGTCCCAAAGATTCTCCTCCGATACACAGTTGGCATCGAAGCCTCGGCAGTCTGTGACGGGAACGACTCTCTGGGCCCGTTAAATAGGATACATAATGCCTGACGGATGATGAAGACTTTGCTACTATGATATCTTATCCACTCGTGTAAGCTGCGGGTCAATCTTAGATTCGCCAAGCGCCATCACTTACTCAACGACCTCATGAGTTTGCTGGGCCAGCTCTCGACTAGGTGCAATAAGTAGACAGAAAGGTCCCTCAGTGTCCGTCACTGGCGACCTCATCTCCATCTCCAGCGCCCTGAGAAAGCATCAGGTGTACGAAAATTCCTATTTCCTCTGATCACCTCAGTATAGCCGGTATAGCGAATACAAGTGTCTTTGCCGCTGCCGGTGAAGGCAATGCCAATGAGATCTCGACCGAGTAGAGCCTCGGGCAGGCCCTGCATCTGGATCTGGGTCGGTCGAGATATACCCTTACTCTTGAGGCCCTGACGATGATACAACTTCGAGTAGGTCCCCAATATCCTCTCCTTTCCGTGTACAAGAATGGTTCGCGAACGAGCGCAGCATCAAAAGAATCTTCAGAAGCACCCGGACGAGAGCTAAGACCTATTTTACGAGAGGTAAATGAAAACAGCGTGTTTGCCGAGCACTCGTCATCGGCAACTCCCACGCGGAGAGGAAGCAGGTCGGGAAATCCCCACTATCCTGACTACTACTACCTCTAAAATTCCCTGCGGGAAAGAGCATGTCTTTGAAAGGACTTGACTGGCGGGCAAACATCATGGCCATTAATTTCAATGAAGAACCTGCCACGAGAGCAATTTCGTGGCGCGTGACGGTATTCACGCCTTACTTGTCCCGAATGGCCTGTGCCTCCTCCTTCCGTCATATCTCTATACTTCTTAGGCAGAGTCCAGCCAGCGATGTTGGGCATGCTCGAATCGTACGTGATACCCCTGAGGTGCGAACAGGCGTCTTCTGGTTCATCGCTCTGAGTATCGGCATTACTTAGCCCTCTCAACAACACTAGTCAAAGGCTTGGACATGCTATCCTCGATGTCCCTGAGGATGGTTCGTTCCTGCTCTTCCTTCGCTCGCTGAGGGGGACAACGCAGCAGGTAAAGGCTGGTTCGGCCATTAACGTGGGCGCGAGGTACTAGAGCGCGAATGAAGAAGATTTTGCAGGCAAAATGCGGAGAAGAAGCGGCGTTCTTGTGTGAATCCCACACTTGCACGCGTGGAGGCGGCGAATTTGAGTGAATACCATTCTCAGCAAAATATTATCAGCCCCCCGAACCCATTGTGATGCGATTATCAAGCATAGGTTCAGACGTTCCGAGTCCAGCGGCGCGTCTATCACAGTATAGGGTCATTGAAGGGGCTATCGTGTTTGTAAGTAGATGTAATGAGTGAAAATCCGAGGTCGAAGCGCAGCAACTGCAGGAAAAAATGATTCCTCCCCAAGCAGTGTATATTAGTACCTTCTCTTCCTCTACTTTGGCTTCTTCGGGCATCTCATCATGTGCCTTCTTCATCTTCATCGATTCAAATAACAATGATCTGGACTGCTGCGCAGACAAAGAAGCCGCTCCGGCGGTTGCGGTCGTAGTAGCAGCATTAGAGGGAATCATTTCCTCCTCAGCCGGGGAGTCGCTGGGCGTTGATGATGCCGATGCCTACGAAATGAAAACGAAAGTTCAAACGATCGACCCTGGTAGAATATACGAACTATAAGCCGAGCGTTTTCGTACCACACCAAGCCCAACAGCGTCGGAAAACTAAGACGCATGCGTAGCGAAACCCTATCTACGTACTGCAGGACTTCACAATGCTGCATTGGTTGTACTGGGCGCGTTAAATAAATTCCTCCTGAATCTCAGGACCACTCCCAGGATTTATTCTGCGTGTGGAAGACGACCCTCGAGACCCTCTAGGAACTCACGGATGGTCTGTTGAACAGTCGAAACATAGCGCAGCAAGTCACCCATCAGTACCTCGTATCCACTCTTATTAGGCAGCCGCCGATTATGAGTTTTCTTCCGGAACTTGCGAGGGATATAAAGCTCTTCATCCTCCTCTTTCTCAGCCTCCTTCAAGAAGGCCTCCATCGCCTCTGAGGTCGTGGCGGTGGTGGCCATGAATCAAAATACGGCCCAAGCTGAACTCGGTTCAACTCTCTACAACATACTCAGTGCAACGACCGAATGAGGAGTGAAACAATACCAACGCAATTAACCTCTGTGACACGTTGCTTCCAACGGGGCGTAGTTAAAGTTTTTCTGCTCTAGAAAGAGGTAGCATGATGCCATTCTAGTGTGATCCAGGGCCGCTACGGTATGTTGAGATGGGCTTTGGGCATAAGACTGTTCGAGCATAAGTCGACAACCCCTCGAACGCGTTTGATAATTAGATGTGATAAACTGATTTTTCTGTAAACTTTGCATTGGGGAACTTTAAGATTGTGCAAGAGTGCAAGTGGGTGTAGTTGCAGCGTAGAGCTACATGGCTAGTATGAACATGTACTGGGGGCCTCTCTAGAACCTTCTCTCTACGATGTGGGGTTCTCGATCCTTTTCCGAAGTTGAACAAGTCTCTCGCCACGGTCGTGGGAGGTGCAGGGGTGTCGGTGATCAGAATTAGGAGCATTTCTCCTCTTAAAATCTTGGAAGATACTTTTGCTGTTTTTAGTTGACTAACTTTAATTTGATTCATCCCTCCGCTATGTGGAGCACCTTCGCCATCGTCTTCACGATTGGCCTCCTGGCCGGGTCAGCCAACTCCATCGTAGAGAAGCTTCAGTTCCAGACCGGCGCCTTCGGTATCGATGGCACCTACCATCTCTTCGAGAAGCCCTGGTTCATGAGCCTTGTCATGTTCGTTGCCATGCTACTTGCCTTGCCCGTCTACTACTTCATGATCTGGATGAAGAGCATCAAGGTCGACAAGGTCAACAAGCGCGTCTTCTTCGTGGTTGCCATCCCCTCTTTATTCGATCTCCTGGGGTCCTCCTTCCAAGCCATCGGTCTCGTCTACACCCCTGTGTCCGTCTTCCAAATGCTCAAGGGAAGTATCTTGATCTTCTCTGCGGCACTCTCAGTGCTTTTCCTTCACCGAAAGATGTATCGCCACAACTGGGCTGGTGTTATCATCTGCGTAGTTGCCCTGGTGTTCGTCGGGCTCTCCAGTGTCGCCTCTCGAGAGAACCAAACGCAAGTCGTCAGCCTTGGCAAGCTTCTTCTCGGTATCTGCTTCATCGTCGGCGGCCAGATTGTGTGTGCTTCCCAGTACGTCATAGAAGAGTTCCTATTGAAGCCCCCTCATGACGTCTCTCCTGTTGCCCTGGTCGGTCTGGAAGGTTTCTGGGGCACCATCTTTATGGTTGCCATCGCCCTTCCTGTCGTCGGCGCCATCCATGGTGGTGATGTGGGTGGTGTTATCGAGAATACTAAGGACTCCTTCGTTATGCTGGCCAACTCCTCTGCCATTATGTGGCTCACCATATCGTTCGTCGTGTCGGTGTTCGTCTTCAACCTCTGTGGTGTTATGGTCACTGCTACCGCTTCTGCGGTTCATCATACCTTCCTTGACGCCACAAGGACCATCCTCATCTGGATCGTATCTGTATTGATGTAAGCGGTTAAGTCGGACTGTCCCTTCCCTTCCCACTCTCGCCCCCTTCAGGTTCTACGTAGCACCTAACAAGGGCCTTGGAGAGCCTCTCACCGCGTGGTCCCTGCTGCAGCTCGTGGGCTTCGTTATGCTCATCTACGGCGAGTTGCTTTACGATGAAGTTATCAAGCTTCCCTTCGGTCTTCACGAAAAGCAACCGGTAAGCTGATCTTGAAGGGCTCCAGTTCGCCGTCTGTGACCATCTGTCTTTCAGGTATCGGAGTTGTTGGCGCCCCTTAACGCACCACTTGTGGTGTCCCCAGCTGAGCGCAAGCCCGCCCCTGGAATCCCCTCTAACAAGGAGAGATTGCCCCTCACGCAGAACGACGCGGACAAGAGGCAGTGAGTAGCACTGTATCGTTTGTTGTTTAGTATATCGACGTAGCCCTCGAAATGGCGATAATATTGATGAAACCTGCTGCTGCCCTGGTGGTCCTGCTACTAAGTGACTCCTTACCCCGTAACTCTCGTTGGGGCGTATGTCTTTTATTCTGAGCTTGTTGTTGTTGTCGTTACTATTATGACGACGAGAGTTAGGCCTTAGTGGTCTGACCTAGTGCTGGTCATGCTGCTACTGCTTTCTGTCACTTCTCCTTTCTGTACTCCATCTCTGCTGCTTTTACTATCTGTGATAGCTCTCTTGTATACACCCTGAGGGCTCCCTTTGTATAGATCGGGAAGTGGATGAGGTCTCCAAGCGTTGTGTTATGCAGTGAATCAGGTGGGTTGCAGAGGCTGGGGAAGTCTTCAGTAGGTTTGCTGACAATGATAGAGTACGATAACGGCGAGAGCTCCTTAAGGTTGATCTTCAAGTGGGTTGGATCGCCTTATCCAGGGGTAGTACAAGCTGTTATTCTGTATCATGAAGGGAAATGGCTTATGCGCTTCTCGGTGTGTCGTAAAAGTCATCATAAGTGTCACAGGACTGGAAGCGAATCTCGATGATAAATATTTTTCCGTCGGCGCATCCCAGCATGGGACGAGGTTATTGAGATGCTCAGGGAATGAAGAGCTTAATCTTCAAACCTACGTTGGCTGATAGTTTTCGGATCTAGAGACGAGGGCTATCATCGAAAATTAGGCTTCGAGACCTCGGAAGACTAGCAGGACGCAGGAGGTCGTGCTAGGTGGTCAGTCTTGACTGTACTGGGGGGCGGTGTATTGTGGTTCCGGGTTTGTGCAGTAGAGGCCCTGTCTATTCAGATAGTCGTCTACTCGGTGATCGCCTGCGTTATTGCGGCCCTCTTCGTCTATATAGACTTCCTCAATCATCATATTGTTATGGAGAAGCCCTTTGCACTGCAGGTGATGCATACAGTCTGGCGGAGCGAGGGAAACTCGTAGTGCATCGGCAGTGTAGTCCTTGGTCTGACGGTCTGAAACTTATCTAGGGGCCGAAGGGAGGGTTAAAAAGGGAACCAGTGTCGTCATAAACCTCTTCGAACGGACTATCAGTCGCAAGAGCTCGGGCGTCTTAGTTCCACCCTCCTGCGGTTTCTCGCTTTTACTCGGCCGCCACCGCTGCGTATGAAGGATTGAGTTGATTTTGCCATCCTGAGAGAATGTTTCCAGATATATGGTACCATTCTCGGTTACATGGTGGTGTTTCGGACTAACATGGCTCTGCAAAGATACTGGGAAGGGTTCACCAGCCTGCGGCAGCTCATATCAAAATGGAGTGATGCCTACTCTCTGGTAGTACTCCTGGGGGTCATCAGCGGGGTGGCTGTTCTTTTGGATGGCTCGCTGTGGAAGGCCATGCCAGGCTGAGCTCGTCTATTGCGTGCGTCGGATTTTCCGTCGTCGAGAGCAGCGAAAGTAGAGCTGTTTTCTGAATCCGGGAAGATGTGGTACGGGTCACTCCTGGACTTGTTTCGCCACAGCTGGTTTCCTTCTCCAATGCAACGCTGAGGGGCGAGAAGGGTGATGGCGATGCTCTGCGAGCTCGATCAGAGGCGTTCAAGTATAAGTAGGAAACACGAGGAATGATCTTCGCCGTCGGTTCTTGCGTATCCAGAATCATGCACTGGTTCTCTCTGGCGAGTGCGATAGCTCTGCATGCACTGGAAAATCCGAGTGGTGAAGCCGAGGACATCGCCGACCATCCCCAGTTCCTGTAAGTTCGTAAAAATGACAGTGTAGACTGATGGAGCGTGATTGGCGTAGTAGAGGGTGGTATAAAGGTCGGCTGGTGCGGATCTCATGGCGGATGATGTTGCCGTGTGTCGGACTTGGATGGCGAGTTGTGTACGATTGCGCCGGAGTGTCGTACTGGATAGAGTCGTTCGGGCTGAGGAGGTTATGCGTGCTAGTTACGGATAGAAAGATATATGAATTAGATCGATGGGTTTTCTTATCGACAATTAGTCCCTGTTTTTCAATTGACACTCTTTGCGTATCTTACCTTAATTAACGCTAGATACGAATGAACTCTAGAACATGAGTTGCAGGCGAGAGGAGGCGACACGTTTGATGGCGACGCTGATCGCAATCCTCGCGGCTCTCGAGGGATGCTCAAGAGTCGATCACGATCGCGTGCAGGTATCGCGAGCCTCGGTTGCACGTCGAAGAATCTTCGAAGGAAGGGTACTAGGGAATGCCGCGGCTGTCGTGAGCAGGGTTTCCTCAGGGAGCGTGTGACGGCGAGAGAGATGATGGCGCAGAGGATGAGTGTTATTTTGAAGTAAGCGGGTTCTGCTGTCGAGCCTCTGAGGGCTACTGCTTGGTGTCGACGCTCGGCGATCGGCGATCGGAAGTGGCCTGGTATTCTGCTGTGGCCAGATTATCGGCGAGTTGACGGACCATGAGAAGGCCACTCTGCAAAGTGCCGATGATATACTCCTCGTCTGCCAATGGATTACAGAGGGCATCGCAACAGCAGCAGCAGATCCCCACCTGCTCAATATACCACCACCCATACTCAGCAGAGTCTTTCAGGAGATCTCTACCGGAATGCTCGGCTTCAATCAGGTATCGGCCTGTCTCCTGGCGGTGGTCGATTGCCGCTGTTGACAGTCATGGAAGATCGCGATGGTCCCCTTCCCTTTCCCCTTCGCACAGATGATGTCGCTCCTCATCCTGGGTGTAGTATTCCTGATGCCGATGGAAATCACCCATTCTCTCGATAGATGGTACGGTCGTTGATGGTCTTATCGATTTCCATCACCCTATTCTACAGGGCGCCAGCGATGTTGTTCGCAACCCTCTGTGTGGTGGGGTTCACGGGGCTTAACAGGATATGTGTGGAGCTGGAGGAGCCCTTTGGGGACGATCCGAACGATATTCCCATACAGAAGCTCCAGAGGAACTTCGTAAGTGCTCTGGTGAAAAGTTGGTATCTACTCCTACGGCTGTGAGTATGCCAATTGAGCATGGTTTGCACTCGGGCTAGCGCACCTTGAGCGGTCGGGGCTCACCTCCCTCGTATCATCCAAACGAATGATACAGAGACAACGGCTCTGTAGAGATGGACTCGCTGGGCCCACTCATGATGGTATGTATTCGAACCGCTGGACATTGAGTTATCCCGTATACTGGTATTCTGAGTAATCAGCTGGTACATGAAGGAGTGAATCTTGATAGATCGGGAGCTTGGTCGTTTACGCATGATATGGGGATGGCCGTCTGTGAAGGGAGACTACGTCAGTGGAGCAGGTACGGCGGCTAGAGGAGATAGCACTAGTATCGGAGCCGGAGAATTCAGGAGGGGTAGTGGTAGTAGTGGTGGTGGTAGGACGTGGAGATGATGCTCTGTGGCAGCCCAATTTGGCGGCATTCATGACGATACGGAAGGCTGCAGCGAATGGCGAGAATGAGCGGCAACAAAGTAGTGTTATTGCGGGGCTGAACAAGTAGGCCGGAGGGAAATTGACAGGGGTCGGGATCGAACCCGGGTGCTTAGGCTGCTCCAGGAGATCTCAAACGATGATAGCTACTCGTTGCCTCCTTGGCTCGATGAGGCAGATCTCTTGGCGTATTGTGAGGAGGCATCCCGTAGTGAGGAGTTCTCCTTCAAGGCCATCAGTGGCATGCCTCTTGAAGATAGGGACTGCGAGCTGGTAGGCATGGCAAGACCGCAGTCCACGCTGGAGGGTCGCGCTCAGGTCGTGCTACGGTTCATACAGGAGGCACTGGGCTTACCCTCGGATAGAGTGGTATGCCGTACTTGTATCTTGCAGCCTTCGACATTAGATACCATCTCAGGAGGAGCCCGCCACGGAGGCAAGGGGTGCTGACGTTGGTGGGAGGGGCAGCGTAGTCTCGGTACGGCCCGAGAGTGCATTGAGGATGATTGATGACGAAAATGGAGGTCGAGGCGAGCGGAGCGATGCAGAGTCGGACTGGGTGTTCGATCAGGACCAAGTGCCACTGCTGCTTCGTTGCTGTTGCGAAACCGTTGTGGTGATCAGATTAAGTCCGACACGCCTGAGATCACCACCAACGCTTTGGAGTGTCGCCCTTCCTCGTCATTATCGTCATCCTCCTCTACCGCACAAAGGCCCCAGAGTGCCGCGTCGCGGGGTCGAAGGGAGGGCCACACAGACCGTATAGGGTCAGCGGATGGGGAGAGCCGTAGCAGCAGCAGACCCAATAGTAGAAGCCGCCGGGGGAGGAGGAGACCGGAATCATCAGAGGTGAGCCCGACGAGGTTCTGCTGTTCCGTCGTCTTAGCGTGGTGGCAGGCTGAGCGAACAAGGCTGAGGGCGGAGTTGGTCGACAAGGAACGCCGAGTGGACGAGCTCGTGAGGGGCCTCAAGGAGGTTATTTCAGAGATATACTCCTTGCGGGAGACATCGTTATCACCATCACGCAGGAGCAGGCCCGGCACTTCTGCTTCGACCAGGTCAAGAGGGTCGGGAGTCGCTACCGTGTTCTCATCGCTCTGGGGTTCAGTAGATGAGAAACCCTTCATGTCGATGGTCGTGCTGGGGTGGTGTTGATAAGGCATCACAGTGCGAGCCCCTCAGTTACCATCATCGTGAGGGTGCTCGAGAGAGGCCGCGCAGTCGTACGAGGAGGCATCGGAGTCCCCGCCGCCCGCAGACCTCGACTGGAGCTCCTCGACGGAGGTATCCCGAGACTCAGCCTAGGCTTGTGGTACCTCCGGAGCTGATAAGCGATGTAACTCCGCCTGGAGGGGTGCCTGATGAGCTGGAAGAGGTTGGTAGCCCAGCTCGAAGCAGTAGTGCTGGTGCCTCCCATGAGACTGCTATTTGAGATCACCATCGCTTCTCATGACCACATGGAAGGGTAGAATTTCCTCCACCTTTCGTTGGTGTTGCGCTTCGTAGTGACAGAAGGGGGCGAACGTCTCGAGGCGGCTCTCATGCCTGCTCGGAAGAAGGTAAGTTTCCTCCCTAGGCTGTCTTTTAGAGTTCGTATTCAACACCGCTCGGCAGGGGGGGACCGGAGGGCGCTTCTCAGTTTTTGTCACAGTCATGTCGTCTTCCTCCTCCCTCGAGTGCACCGCCCGGCAATACCGGACTTCACCGCCCTGGCGACCAAATTCGAGAAGCTTGCTGAGGCGGGAGACTCTGCTGATCACGATTCCTTACTTCGAGCACTGAAGGTAGGGAGGTTGGGGATGCCGCTGGCCCCAACGTCGCTTTAGGCCGGAGAGCCTTTGGATGATTTGAAGGCCAGCCTGGACGAGGAGGCGCGGCTGCTGCGGCATGCGGTCTTGGCGGAATTCTCGGCGAAGTCGAAGAATGTGAGTAGCCATCGGCGGCATCTCCCGTCTATTGTTTCTTATTGGGCCAGTTGGTGGAGCTCAACAAACGAGCGCAGGAAGCGGACCAGGCTTTAAGTCGGATTGAAAAGGATTTGGATGGCTTCCAGAGCCACTTACGGTAGTGGAGGCTCACTGGGCGGGGAGGGGGGAGTTCGCTGCTTTCAGAGGTGTTTCGGACGAGATACGCTCGCTCCAGCATAGCTCCTTGGTGATGAACGATAAGTTGAAAAACCGATTGGCCGTCCAGCAGGAGCTGCAGGATTACGTTCATAAGGTCGGCGTTGAGGCAGGGGGTTGAGTCGTGAGATTTGTTCAGGTTGTGGTATCGCCTGCTCTGGTTAAGGGCATCTGTGAGGTGCCAGCTGACAGCGACGGTTATGCCTCAGCGCTTGAGGAGCTTTCCTCCAAAATCACAGCTTTCAAGGCTGATGGCGGTCGACTGAAAACTCAAAGTAAAGCGCGGAGCCGAACGCTCTCGCCTGGGGGCGATGTGGCTGTTTCTAGGTGTTGCTGCCGCTCAAGTGTCGCCGGAATTGGACAAACTGAGGCTGTGTGCGAGTCAGAAGTCGCGGGAATTGCTCATAACGAAGATAGGTCGGACCTCCTCCTCGTCCAGTGGGCCGCCTGGCAACCCTTCCTTGGCAGGTTCTCTTCGGAAGCCCAAGACGAATATCCAGATCTTGCAGCGTAACGTGTTGGTCCAGCTGAAGGGCCAGGTTGCATTCCTCGAACGCCACTGCACAGAGGGCTTCACTCAAGTAGGGCTCTCTCTACCCGCTGGGAATTGGCAAGTCCCTCCCAGGTCCGGGACTACTACGTTACGACGATGTCTAGAGTCTACCTCAACCAGTTTCGTCTGTATCTGCAGTCTCTGGTCAAGTGGCAGTTGGCAGCTCCGACGGGCAAGCTCCTAATGTGAGGGCCTCGTCAGCTCCACTAGAATCGGTCGTAGTATTTCTTCGTTCTCAGTACGGGGGGCGGCGAGCAGGCGGGTAGTGAGGCAACGGTAGAACGACGATTGCAGTCGGGCATCAGTGATGCCATTGGAGGCCTCTTTGGTGCACGCAAGCAGACTACTGCTACTGGCAATGTCTTCTCACTTGCAGGGAGGGGCAAGGTACTATGCCCACCCTGGGTGACGGTATACTCGTCCAACTACGCCTAGCGCTGCGGTCGTTCTCCACACTAGGGTGTTGGTACTGCTATCGATGACTCTGCTGTGGACAAGCGGACGTACAGCTGCTGTCGGGCCTAGCACCGCAGTTGTATTGTTTGAAATTACCACATTTTCCCTTTTTTACATTCTAGTTCTCCGCGACCATCGGTGGACGTCACCAAGTCTTCTATCAGGTGATATCCGAGCTTGACGATGACCCCATAGTGGCCCACGCCGCCATAGCACAGGCTCAGCGGGAGAACGTACCACCTCCGATGTACCGTTGAGAGCTTCATCGTTCTTGGGGATTCTTCTTCCCGCAGGTACTACGCCGAGCAGGTTTTCCGTTCTCATCAGCGGTTGTTGTGTGATACCTGTACTTCCGAGTATCTCTTCATATGCGACTTCTTCAACTGCCATGACCTGCCGGTGAGTATGCGAAGTTACGGTAGTGACGGTGGGAGGAATCAGACCACTGCTGGTGCGACTGTGTACCTATCGAATGATCCGGGCTTGTGATGGAGATGCACAACAGTAGCTGATGGCGTATCTTAGGTTGAAGCTGGTCGGATATACGAAGCAGTGCTGGGTAGGACTCTGTCGTGGTTCATGGATTCTATGCAGAAGTTTGTGACCAACTCCTGGGACTCGATAGGCATGTTGCTCATGCTGCGGATTGTGGACCACTGCCAGAGCCAAATGAGTCGTCGAAGGCTCTCGTGCATGGACAGCTATCTCTCTAACATGCACGCCCTGCTCTGGGCCCGGCTGAATGAGGTATGAGTAGCGCAGCCATCACCTCCTTGTTCGCGACGGGATACTCCCAGGTGCTCCGTACCAACATTGTGAGTCTCCGTGCGGTAGCCTCTGCGACGGACCACACTGAGCCGCCACTCACCTCCGCCAAACCGCATGTTATGTCACGTCGCTACGCTGAGATGACGGTCAGCCTGTGAGTGTGAATGGCGTTTGCGGGTGGTGGCTGTATGCCCCTCTTCTGGTCAGGTACACTTGTTTGCAGGGTTGGCCTCAGATCCAGACGGCCATGACGGACACTCTGTGGCAGCTGCACACGGCCTTCCGCTCCGCCCTAGTAGCTCTCTCGAGGCAACTGCCTCCTCAGAAAGCCCATGTGTTCATCATCAACAACGCTGATCTGATACTAACCGTCATTCACGGCGGTGGGGACGCCGGAGCGAGCTCCTCAGGCGCAGTGCCGCCAGAGGTTTACAAACCTATCGAAGACTTGCTAAGGCGAGATGTCGCGACATTTGTGGACAGCGAGTTGAACATGCACTTCGGCGGCCTGGTGAAGTTCGTGACGGCGACCGAAGAGGGCGGTCCTGTTGGTGACGCTGAGATGAAGGAGATGGAACGCTTGGCGCGGCACTTCACCGCTAATTGGAAGAGCAACGCTCAACTGATGCAGAAGACTGTGATGGAGAGTTTTACCAACTTCAATAACGGCATGGACATCCTCAAGCAGGCCATGACGCAGCTGCTACTATACTACACCAAGTTTCAGAAAATAATAGCGAAAGCCTACGGATCACAGGAGCAGCAGCCGGACTGGGTGAAGACGATGGTTCCCAATGCTACTATTCTTGCTGAGATCAAGAGATATTCAAAACTATTCTGAAGTATTGTTTCTTTGTAACGCGGTTTTGCGCTCTACTGAATAAGCGACGAAGCGAGGAGACAGAACGTTCTAGTAAGTGCTGTGCAGAAAAAAAGTGTTGAACTCTCCTGGGGTGACGCCACATCCTACACTACACCCTCATACGTCCTTCCGGGTAGTGATGGTTAGGTGGCCCGACGTCGATCTCGGCAGTTGAAGGTATTGAACTGATCGCTATGAGACGGGATTCGATGCGTCAGGGCACGGATGCTGAGTTATCAATGAACCACTCTCAGCTCAGCATGGGAGGTCGGCGTTTCAGTAGGCGGTGGTCACTGACCGCTGGTCTGACTCAGAATACTAGCGAGTAGCCAGTGCCTTGCACCCGAAGATGGAGTTGTGTATATCCTCCCTGTACCGCGGGGTCGGTTCGGTCAAGAATTGGTCGGCCGCGGAGGGCAGTCTCTCTTTAATAGCTGGTACGGCCAGGCGGCGAGTAGTTGTGCAGCAGCCTGCTTATCGAGGCTTTGAGGATGTACTTGAGGTGGACCAGTCCCTCAAGTTATCAGAACGATAAAGATCGTCTGAGGAGGAGCTGTCGATATGCTCTGCACGTTCCTTTTCTAACAGCTTCAGGCTCATGTTTTGTGCTAGCGGCGTGGCGGTTGGAATCTTGATAATACAGTGTTTGAGTCAGATGCAACGGCTGCTCTTGCGTTCTCTGTGTGGCCGGCGATTGGTCCGATGCGCTGAGCCAGTATCTGCTGAGTATTGCCCCGAGGCCCAGCTTGTGCTGCTGCTATGCGGCGTGGGGACGTCATTTCGCATTTTCCCGTGATCGCAGCGGGAAGCAGGGCGAATTTTCAGCAGGGTCACCTTCTCCTCTCTCCTGTAATGTCAGTTGTACTCAAATCAGGAGAGGTCCTCCTCGAGCCAGTCCCCATCATCAACACCTCCCTAATAACAGTTTACAATCCGGCTGATCTATGGACGTAGAGCACTGTCACTTGAGAACCTTCTGTTGAACTCTTTACAGTTACAACCCGTCGCACGTTGTGGTAGAGGCTATGTGGTGCTCCATCGCCCTCCTGACCTTCGTCCATGCCTGGAGAAGTGAGGCTGCATCGACACAGAGCTGAGCTCCACTGCGTTCTCAGATACGTCACCTAACAAGAATTCCCTAGCCCTATGGCTCGGCCTGCTGATAGGCTCCAGCCTCTTTGAGATCAGCCAGATGACCAACCCTCAGGTGGTGTGGCGGTGACGGGAAGCAGAGTCTCTCGGGAGGTTGTGCTGATGTCCTTCTGTCAGGTCGGTAACACTTATTTCACGCAGGCTACTATAATGTTCCACGACAGGCTAGAGCCACTGTGAGACTGTCTTCTCGAGTTCTCCGTCCCACCGTAATCGTTCTTGGTTAGATACGTCTTGGTCGGCCCTTATACCTCACTGACTTACATCCTAGTGCAGCAGGCCTCGGCAGCCTTTGCAACGCAGCAGAAGTTGTCCCTCAGAGAGCGTCTCACCTTGGCGGGCCTAGCGGGTGAGGTCCCCTCTCCTAGACGGTCAGTGCTCATCTTTTTCTGAGTCTGAGGGGTGCTCAGGCTGCAGTCCTCACGTCTACTGTCCATTCAATACAAATGGCGCTAGAGTTGATAAGATTGTCAGTGGGTTGACTTCCGACTGCACCTGTGACGGCCCATCACAGATGCTCGACACTGATAGGCCTCCAGTAGTATTCCAGCACTGCGGCTGGCCAACTTGATATCTTGCACAATTCGTCACAATGAGTCGGATACTTGCGCTCCTCTCAGCCATCAGCCCGACTCATTTTTCACAGGCAGGAGCACTGTATTGCCGTTCATACGGTTGTTGCGTATGACAGCGAGAACCGGATGATATCTCCGGGGCTCGACTAGCGTCCATGGGTTTTTCTATTCAGGCTGTTGTTCGTTCGGCATCTTCCCACCGTTCGACATCGCGGGTTACCATCTCATGTGGAACACCTTTCACGAGAGCGAGTCTTACTATTACCCAACCATCGCACAGGTGCTGACGCCTTCAAGTTGGACCAACTTGGGAGCACTTGCTTTTATCCAGGTCCAGATCGTTGGCACATTCTTCATGGCCGCCCTTGCCGCGTCAGTGGCATTCGCTTTTACTTATACAAGGTCACTCGGCACTGTCTGGGCAATACTGATAAACGCTCTCTCAGTGCCCGTTCTTGCGGGGTCAATGACGATGATCTACCTGGTTGTTGGAATCCTCCTTGAGCACCCATTCCTGGCCCTCTATGCTCTGGAAGCGTCTTGCTTCCTCGCCGCTCTCTTGTCAGCTGTACGTGGACACACCGTCAAGGTGGATTATCTTTTTGCACTTGGGGCGACGATAGTGCTTAGGGACGTATATAACGTGGATCTGGTTCAGTCCGACTAGCGAGAAGAACATGCGAATTGGTTATGGCCAGCCTTTCGTCAACTACGACTGTACCGAGGAAGTTGAGTCATCTACATGGGGCCTCCTTTCCAGAGGAAAGTTCCTCTGCCCTCAGAGAATGCGTGATGACTTGTCCTTCACCTTTGACTGTCTCCAGTCTCTTCCTCGGGACTACTCTAATTGGTATTGGACCTGTGGTGTGCGAGCCCCTGATGGAGTGACTGATGTGATTGACTATCTGCTGCTACGCTCTGTTGTGGGCTTCATCTTTTTAAGGATAGTGGGGAGATTAGTCAAAGCGAAAGCGGAGTGAAACCATCACCATAACTGCTGGTTGTCGTGCCAAACGACCGCTTTGATGAGCTAATATGCAGCTTCACATGTAGGCTCTCCTCTTCTATAACAGAATCTCAATTTAAACCTTACATGGCTGCGTTAAGTGAAAGCACCGAGAGTAGGTGTCTCCACGCAACTGCGACACGGTCTATGCATTTACTCTGGGTTCTTCACCGTCACGTCATCATGTCGTCTATCGTAGACACCTTAACCTCCCCTTGATCGAAGGTTGGATCTCCGGTCAACACCAGTGACGACCCGCTATTATGGCTGCTGTTCCGACCTTAATGCAAACGAATGCAATGGAGTCGTGTGCTGGCCGGCGGATGTCCCGGGAGCGTCCCGGGAGCTCATAAGTATGACCTCCGGGTCATTCGTACGCCTAGCCCACGGAATCGGGACACGCTATCTTCACCAGGTGCCACCCGTGATAGTGAGTGCTCAACTATTCTCGTTGATGAAACTGCGCTATTCTTGCATAGATGTGTGCGCTAAGGCGTATGACTCACCTCACATGGCCCTCGGCTGCCATGCTCACGACGAAGCAGCTGCTCTCCTTCAGACGACTTCCGCGATGCTCACTCGTCACTCTTCATGCTCCATCTGAGGTCTAATTTTCCCCACACATCGCCACCTGTCTCGCATGCCTTAATTCTCAATCATTGTTAGTGGTTGTGTCACTCCTGTCCCCATGGCCTCGACGTTCCCGGTCTGGTCACAACTGGCCTATCTGATCTTCTGCCTCATAGCCCTTGTTGGTATAGCTATCGCAACCTGGCTACGCAAGTATATACCCAGCTTCCTCCATCGGCCTTGCACGGGCTCTCTCCCAAGCCGTGCGATCGCCCTCAGCGGCATCGTTGTTATGTTGGCCTTACTAGTGCCTACGGTGATCCAGCTCGTTACATACCCTTCGAAGGAGCTGATTGTGACGTTCTGTATCGTCATTGGCCGCCTGTCGGCGTGGGCTATGAGCATATCGCTATTCCTCTCCTTGAGGCCGGTAGCGAACATATTCAAGATTGGCTTTGAGAGGATAGCGGTCCTTCACGGTATTCTCGGTATACTCGGCCTACTGGCGGGGATTGTCCATGGCGTCCTCCCATTCTACTTCAAAAGCTCAGCGGCGAAGATTTTTGCACGTGGTGGTCTCGAAGCAACTATCGGCTGTGGTTTGATACTCCTCTCACTTCTCTTTGCCATCGTCTACCGTTGGCTACCCCATGGGTATCGTCTATTCCGTTTGACCCACTGGTTGGTGTATGTTGCTTCGGCTCTGATCGCCTATCATCTGTATCTTCGAGATGATCACTTCGCTGCCCATTATTCTGCCGCTTCGAGAACTTCGTCCGGCGTCTTCATCGTCTGTCTATGCCTCAGCTTCATGGAACGTCTGGTGGAACTCTACTCCGCAATCAGGCAATGGTATCACACCCGCAGGTCCGTCACCGACTCCGTGAAGGACAGCAAACCACTACCGTACTGCTGCAGGATTGAATCGGTGAAGCCTCTTACTGATGACACGAAGGGTTTGCCCAAGGCTTGCCAGCTCACCATCCGGTGCCCCTTGAAGCCTGTTCCCGGCCAGTGGGTATCCCTCTCCTTCCCGGGTATGGATGCAATCGGACATCCCTATTCTGTGCTACCTCCACTGCCCGGTGCTGAGCACGAGCAGAGATTCCTCATCTCCGGGAAAGGGTTCATCGCTCAGAAGCTGCTGAACAGCCCTCCAGAGGCGTTGGTAGGAGAGCCCGTACTGGTCCAGGGCCCCTACGGTGTCAATGATTTACCTCAGCAGCTTTGCCCTAGCGGAGAGTATGCCGCCTTCATTTGTGGTGGAAGTGGTGTAGCGCCCGTTGCCTCTATCATCCAAGGTTTACCATTATCAGTTCAACGCTCGAGAGTATCCGCGCTCTGGCATTTCTACAACGTCGACTCCCTCGACCTCATCTACCCCTCTATCGAAGATGTTGGTACCAAACGACTCCTCTACTCCGGGGACAACGGCCAACGGGTTGCGCAGCTTTTGTCGACAATTGTTGAGGATGGCTCTTCAGTAGCCGACGAGTCCTGCAAGAGCGGCCCCTATGGTCTGCCTCACGTGACTCTACTGGACTATCACTCGGTACCGGGAACTGAAGAGCTCGAGGAGTTCGTTACGAGTGCCTACACTCGAGCTGTTGAAGAGGGAGCTGGCCGTATGAACTTCTTTTCATGCGGACCCGACCCTCTCGTGAGTGCCGCTCTGAAATCTATCAGCGGTGCGAAACTACCACATGGACTATCCTTGGGCTCAGTGAGAAGAGAGAACTTTAGATTGTTGCCCTGGTAAGTGAGGCTCGTCACTCATTTTATCTATCACCAGTCTCGCTCTCGCCCAGAGTATTTTCGTATATCACGTCTATGGTACGACATATTGTTCTCATCAGTTCCACTATCGGCGTTGGTTGCAACATCGATAGGTTTTTAGCGGCTTTCTTCCGCTCTCTGCAGTTCTGTCTACTCCTACGGAATCCTGCCAGACGGCATGAGGTTCGCGGCAGTGGAACGCCTGGCAGGATTCTTCTCTCTTGACCGTAGGGAATTCGATATGTTCATGATGGGGGCTATCTTGAGGAAGCTACGAGAGCCCCTCGTGATGTCTTTGTTATTGGTCTAGTCTCATCCATTATCCAGAGTAAGGTCCATCCGATAATAGAGTCTAAGTCTATAATATAGAGTTGTAGTGTGACAGGTGTTGTAGAGGTGTCAGGAATTGGGAATTATCGCTCCGACCGTTGCTCCGAGTAGTATGATCGAAGATTCAATGGACCTAGAGAAGCCTAGTTACATTATAACTACGCTACTGCTTGACTTCTGCTGCAGTGTTTTCAGTGTTGCTGCACTAGTACTGCCGGTTCCGCTGCTAGCCCGGGTGGATGCCTTTCCGGTCAGCAAAGAGGATATCCAAGCGTTCCCTACTGGTCCAAGGCTATTAGTCTTCATCAGACGGCTGAAGACCTTACGGCGCTTCAAGTCCGTAACAACCTTTTATAGATGGTTTAAGGAGCCCCCAGCCTCCGCCTTCTGCGCAATTGCCAAGAATGGGCAAGACTGCAGATAGTGTCGAAAATCCCCGGTCAAAGCGCCACAACTACATTCCGAAGAGGTTGGCAAGCCACACCAGGAGCGATTCGCAGGGGTCTAGCCCTGGGGAAAACAATAGCAATGGCTGCCGGAGTGGCTTGTCTCAGAGAAGTTCTCTGCGAATCCACAACGTACGAGATGCACAGAGGATAACTCCTAGATGGCACTTCCCAACTGGATGCTCATCAGACCGCCAGACAGGTATTAAGTTCTCAACGAACTACTCGCCACGAAAGGTTATTCGAAAGATGATCGGCTGGGGAGGAGGAGCTGATATGTTCTGCACGCATGCTCAGGTTTCTCCTAGCGGCTCCCTTAGATTTCACTGTGCAACGTGGCGCGAGGCCGACGGCCGAACGAATGGAGTACTGAGCCAGTATATGATCATTATTTCCTCGAGCTCGAGCTGATGCCATGTGGCATAGTGGCGTCCTTTTTGCATCTTGCATTTTCTCCGTATTCTTGGCAGGGTGACATCTTCCTCTCTCCTGTAATGTCGGTTGTACTCAAATCAGGAGAGGCCCTCCTCGAGCCAGTCCCCATCATCAACACCTCCCTAATAACAGTTTACAATCCGGCTGATCTATGGACGTGATAGCACTGTCGCTGGAGAACCTTCTGCTGGACCCTCGACAGTTACAACCCGTCAAATGTGGTGATAGAGGCTATGTGGTGCTCCATCGCCATCCTGACCTTCGTCCATGCCTGGAGAAGTGAGGCTGCATCGACACAGAGCTCCGCTCCACTGCGTTCTCAGATACATCACCTAACAAGAATTCCCTAGCCCTATGGCTCGGCTTGCTAATAGGCTCCAGCCTCTTTGAGATCAGCCAGATGACCAACCCTCAGGTGGTGTGGTGGTGACAAAAGCAGTTTCCCTGAACGGGCCCACCGCAGTGCTGGTGATGCCGTGATGCTTCCCTGTCAGATTGGTAACACGTATTTCACGCAGGCTACTGTGATGATCCACCACAGGCTAGAGCCGATGTGGGTGTCATCTCGAGCTATTCTCTACGCTACTGTATACGTTTTTGCTCAGATACGTCTTGGCCGGCCCTTATACGGCCTTGACTTACATCCTAGTGCAGCAGGCCTCGGCAGCTTTTTCGAAGCAGCAGAAGTTGTCCCTCGGAGAGCGTCTTTCGCTTGCGGGCCTAGCGGGTGAGGTCCCCTCTCCAGACGGTCAGTTCTGGTCGTCTTTCCTTCGCGCTCGGATCCGTTCTGATCGAAATGGCGGTGGGTTGACTGAGTCAACTTGACTCCCGACTGCGCGCGAGAGTTTTCAACACATCTCCAGTTTCGGCCCTCCAACACTAGGTCGCTCAGTAGCCCTCACAATCGGTTGGATGACCGCGCTCATTCTAGCCGTCAACCTGGTTCGTCCTCGGCTGGAGTTGTCTACTACCGCCCTTGCTTCGCTACACTACGTGCCTGTCACCTGTGCAAGGCTGTACCGGTCATAGTTTATGGCTATCCATACCTCTCTTCAGGCTGTTGTTCGTTCGGTATCTTCCCTTTGTTCGATATTGCGGGCTACCATCTCATGTGGGACAACTTTCACGAGAGCGAGTCTTACTACTACCCGACCATCGCACAGGTGGTGGTACTTCAACAGCCGTCCAACTCTTGTATTACTAGCCTCGCGTCAGGTCCAAATCCTCGGCACGTTCTTCTTCGGCGCCCTAGCCGCGTCAGTGGCATTCGCCTTCACGTATACGAGGTCCCTCGGCACTGTCTTGGGGACAGTGATGAATGCTCTCTCAGTACCCGTTCTTACGGGATTGATGACGATGATGTACCTAGTTGTTGGAATCCTCCTTGAGCACCCATTCCTGGCCCTCTATGCTCTGGAAGCGTCTTGCTTCCTCGCCGCTCTCCTGGCAGCCGTACGTGGACACACCGTCAAAGTGGATTATCTTTTTGCACTTGGGGCGACGATAGTGTTAGGGACGTATACAACGTGGATTTGGTTCAGTCCGGCTAGTGAGAAGAACATGCGAATTGGTTATGGCCAGCCTTTCGTCAACTACGACTGTACCGAGGAAGTTGAGTCATCTACATGGGGCCTCCTTTCCAGAGGAAAGTTCCTCTGCCCTCAGAGAATGCGTGATGACTTGTCCTTCACCTTCGACTGTCTCCAGTCTCTTCCTCCGGACTACTCTAATTGGTATTGGGCCTGTGGTGTGCGAGCCCCTGACGGAGTGACTGATATGCTTAACTATCTGCTGCTACGCTCTGTTGTGGGCTTCGTCTCTTTTAAGGGTAGTGGGGAGGTTAGCCAAAGTGAAAACGGAGTGAAACCACCACCATAACATTGGGTTGTCTTGTCTACCAACTGTTCTCACCAGCGAATATATAGCTCCACATGTAGGCTTCTATAACAGAATCTGAATTCCATTTTGCGTGGCCGTGTTGAGTGGAAGCACCGGGAGAAAGTGGTATCATGAGTGAGAAAGGGTCTCAAATTCTACGCACCTGCGGCATGGGGTAATGCGTTCACGCTGGGTTCTCCATTGGCGGGTGTCCTGGAAGCTCATGATGAAGGATCAACTATTCCCGTTGATGAAGGTGCGCTGTTCTTGCATAGCTGTGGGCGCTGAGGTGTATGACGCCCGTCGGATGACCTTCAGCTGCCATGTTCATGACGAAGGAGCTGCTCTCCTTACTTCCGCGATGCTCAGTAGTAACTCTAAGACTCCATATGAACTCGAATTCTCTCCACACATCGCCACCTGTGTCGTAGGTCTATAGTCTCACTTATCACTCCTTCATTGTTAGTGGTTGTGTCACTCCTGTCCCCATGGCCTCGACATTCCCGGTCTGGTCACAACTGGCCTATCTGATCTTCTGCCTCATAGCCCTTGTTGGTATAGCTATCGCAACCTGGCTACGCAAGTATATACCCAGCTTCCTCCATCGGCCTTGCACGGGCTCTTTCCCAAGCCGTGCGATCGCCCTCAGCGGCATCGTTGTTATGTTGGCCTTACTAGTGCCTACGGTGATCCAGCTTGTTACATACCCTTCGAAGGAGCTGATTGTCACGTTCTGTATCGTCATTGGCCGCCTGTCGGCGTGGGCTATGAGCATATCGCTATTCCTCTCCTTGAGGCCGGTAGCGAACATATTCAAGATTGGCTTTGAGAGGATAGCGGTCCTTCACGGTATTCTCGGTATACTCGGCCTACTGGCGGGGATTGTCCATGGCGTCCTCCCATTCTACTTTAAAAGCTCAGCGGCGAAGATTTTTGCACGTGGTGGTCTCGAAGCAACTATCGGCTGTGGTTTGATACTCCTCTCACTTCTCTTTGCCATCGTCTACCGTTGGCTACCCCATGGGTATCGTCTATTCCGTTTGACCCACTGGCTGGTGTATGTTGCTTCGGCTCTGATCGCCTATCATCTGTATCTTCGAGATGATCACTTCGCTGCCCATTATTCTGCCGCTTCGAGAACTTCGTCCGGCGTCTTCATCGTCTGTCTATGCCTCAGCTTCATGGAACGTCTGATGGAACTCTACTCCGCAATCAGGCAATGGTATCACACCCGCAGGTCCGTCACCGACTCCGTGAAGGACAGCAAACCACTACCGTACTGCTGCAGGATTGAATCGGTGAAGCCTCTTACTGATGACACGAAGGGTTTGCCCAAGGCTTGCCAGCTCACCATCCGGTGCCCCTTGAAGCCTGTTCCCGGCCAGTGGGTATCCCTCTCCTTCCCGGGTATGGATGCAATCGGACATCCCTATTCTGTGCTACCTCCACTGCCCGGTGCTGAGCACGAGCAGAGATTCCTCATCTCCGGGAAAGGGTTCATCGCTCAGAAGCTGCTGAACAGCCCTCCAGAGGCATTGGTAGGAGAGCCTGTACTGGTCCAGGGCCCCTACGGTGTCAATGATTTACCTCGGCAGCTTTGTCCTAGCGGAGAGTATGCCGCCTTCATTTGTGGTGGAAGTGGTGTAGCGCCCGTTGCCTCTATCATCCAAGGTTTACCATTATCAGTTCAACGCTCGAGAGTATCCGCGCTCTGGCATTTCTATAACGTCGACTCCCTCGACCTCATCTACCCCTCTATCGAAGATGTTGGTACCAAACGACTCCTCTTCTCCGGAGACAAGGCTCAGGCGTCTTGGTTATTATCTGCTGACACTGAGTGCGGTTACTCACTAGATGGCGAGATCCGTGAGGGTGGTCCTCCTCGCTACGATGCGGCCACTCATGTGACTCTCACTTGACTATCACTCGGTACCGGGAACTGAAGAGCTCGAGGAGTTCGTTACGAGTGCCTACACTCGAGCTGTTGAAGAGGGAGCTAGCCGTATAAACTTCTTTTTATGCGGACCCGACCTTCTCGTGAGTGCCGCTCTGAAATCTATCAGCGGTGCGAAACTACCACATGGACTATCCTTGGGCTCAGTGAGAAAAGAGAACTTCAAGATGTTACCCTGGTGAATAAGTCAGCTGATCTTTTCCTATAGCAGTCGCCCAAAAGTTTTCGGCGTTTCTGATATCCCTCACCGCTTTTTGAACTTCATTGCGGTGGATTATTGAGGCATTCCGTTCCTCGTCTTTAGTCATTTTACTCGTCCCGATCATCAACAGGCATATTGGCGCGTTGTGCGTCCACGTCTGCCAGATCACTCCGCCACGTTTGCGGTTTTTCTCGGTTTTGTCTCGCTTTTTCTCATCTCGCACTGAATGGCACTTGGTGTCTAGTCTGTTCTGGCCTAAATGGCCTTCGAGATACGAACGCATTCAAAGCGATGCTTCGTCACGGTCCTGGATGGTCCTCCTTCTCGAGCGAGTTTTGCCAGCGACAAAATTGCCGTGTTGTGTTTTCATTGGTCTGAGGACAACCAGAGAAATATTCACTCTGTGATCGTCCATCACAGGGTGATGGCTACAGCCGCCAACTTCGCCATTCACAGCGATGGCCGAGCAGCTTGCCCTTCGGCCGGAGCGATTGGACTGTACGCCCGTCAGGTTGCATTTCAAGGCGTCTGCCCGTTCACCTCTCCACCCAATCATTCTGGTGGCATCGTGAACGTACCCTTAGTGATAGCGCCGAAAGGAACATCCAGATACGAGCATACATCGATACCCGAGTTGGGTGCCGATCCTCGTTCGATCTGAAGAGATGATTACAGTGCATGCTAGATAGGTCTCGACCAGGTGTAGCAACGGGAAATTTGGTATGTGAGGTTGACGATATCAGCTTGATACGAAGGTGGAGCGCAGCGGGAGGCTGTGTTATGCCGATTCAGCAACCTGTCAAAACCCCACAGAAATCAGAACCCTCGGGAAAAGTCTCTTCGACCCTTGCCGGTCAGATGAAGGCAGCTGCGGACGGCGAACTCAACCAGGCCAGCAACCAGGCGACCAGCAAGCTCGATTCGAACTCAAGTTTCGGCTCAGTTGGTAAGAGGAAAATCTGTTCTGATGCCTTGGCTCACTTGTGCGCTTTAATGACACTGTCATTATGACAGCCAACTGCCTCAATCGCGCAATGTGAATGTCTGTCTCCTGACTAGCTGCCGGCGATACCGTCATCCGATGGGCATCACCAAGCATGGCTCAACTAAGAATAATAACTGCCTGGCAGTACATCAGCGTTGTTCTTACGCCTCACGTAAGCGGCAAAGATCTGCGCCTAGAGACTCAGACCACCCTCGCTTATTTCTAGCGGCCCATGTTCATTAGATGTAGCGGAGTGTGCATCATCTCATTCTCAGCGTGCGGTCAAACGCAATAGATTGTGCACGCATACACAAAAAGCGACATACAGTCGCAAGTTGTTACCTATCCACTACTAGAGAAACGCAACGACAATCGAAGAGTAGCCTAGCAGGCAAAGAGATCTACGAGAATGATTCAGGGACTGCATACCAATAGCGGAGGTAACAACTCACACAATCTAAATGACTGTGCGTAAGTGAGAAGAACCGTTTAGTCCAATCCTAATCTTCTGTTACGCTCCGTCTATGTTTATACGTGCAGAGTAGTCTGGGCAATAGCTCTTCCATAAGATCCATCTCACAAGCTCCCTTTGGCCTTGTGTTCCACGCATGAGCAAGAAGTATACAACATCTTCCCGACTCGGGCCGTGTCTCACGCTGTAGTGCACGCATGCACGCAGCGCAGGCACGTACATTAAAAATAGACAAGGGCGCCGCGAGGCAAGATACAAGCGGAACGGAACAAGGAAACGAAGCCAGTTTCTACCCTATGCAACTTGCAGGCGTAACAAAGTGACTGATTTATGGCGGCTCCCGTGTCTCCACCCCTTTGAGGGCTGCCAAGATTCCAATCCGTGTTTAAATATCCCACTCCTGGTCGCGTGGGTCTGGTAGGTCGGTCCGGTACGAACCGGCCCGTGAAGCACCGACGAGGGCAAGACACATTCGGCGACCCAGAGCCTGAGTCTGCCGACAGTGCGTGTCTACACCCTCTTCGGTACTTGCTCCCGGGAGTGGTGGGATGGGGAGAAAATCAATCATCGCCGTCTAGCCTTAACTGGGTCACGGCAGGTGGGACGTGGTCGGAGCTCGCTCGCCTCACGGTTTCATGCCTACGCCACCAACTACTACGATGGCGGGGCGACGCGACCATCCGTATCGGTATTTAACCTAGTTTAACAAGTTAACCTTCATTAATGGGATTACATAGTTCGGATTCTCTCGAAGTCCAACCTATCTTCGCGGTCTGTAATGGGCTCTCATCCTGCTGGGTTGAGTCCACGGCGTGGACTCCACGCATTCTGTGATAAGCAAGCGCGTTAGACCCTCTGACGACTGCGTGAAGTGCTGCACTAAGAATTACTGCCAGGATTCACGGCATATCCTTGATAATACGCTTCACGAAGGCGAGGCCGATTAGAATGGGAAGTTTTGGAAACTGCGTAGACGTCCGCTTGGACGTGTGCTTGCGTGCACTTCGACGTCTCTGGTCTCCCCTAAGCGGCTGCTCTCAGTGGTGCTCTCTAATCAGCTCTCGATAACGCTGCCTGGGACTTCATCTCGACCCATACCCTCAGAGAAGGAGATGAGTATATATCGCCGCTCCGTTCTGTAGGTCTAGAGAATTACTAAGCATTTCCTCGTTGTTAGGGTTATTTGCTTCTGCTGCCATGGCAACGACCCTCCCCCTTTGGTCGCAGCTGGTCTATCCTATTTGTTCTCTGATCGCCCTGACCAGCCTTTCAGTAGCATTCGTTCTGCGCAAGTACATCCCGAATTTTTTTCGTCGGCCTTGCGCTGTTCTCCTGCCCAGCCGTGTAATCGCCCTCAGCTGCACCGTTATCATTAGTGCTTTGATGCTCGCCACAGTTCTCCAGCTAGTCACATATCCACCGAGAAATTTGCTGAGTATATTTTGCGTTGTCATTGGCCGTCTGGCAGCGTGGGCTATGAGCATATCGCTATTCCTCTCCTTGAGACCGGTGGCGAACATATTCAAGATTGGCTTTGAGAGGATAGCGGTCCTTCACGGTATTCTCGGTATACTCGGCCTACTGGCGGGGATTGTCCATGGCGTCCTCCCATTCTACTTTATAAACTCAACGGCGAAGATTTTTGCACGTGGTGGTCTCGAAGCAACTATCGGCTGTGGTTTGATACTCCTCTCACTTCTCTTTGCCATCGTCTACCGTTGGCTACCCCATGGGTATCGTCTATTCCGTTTGACCCACTGGCTGGTGTATGTTGCTTCGGCTCTGATCGCCTATCACGTGTATCTTTGGGATGAGCGTTTCGCTACTTTCTACTCGTCCGCTCTGAGGTCGACATCCGGCGTCTTCATCGTCTGTCTATGCCTCAGCTTCATGGAACGTCTGGTGGAACTCTACTCCGCAATCAGGCAATGGTATCACACCCGCAGGTCCGTCACCGACTCCGTAGAGGACAGCAAACCACTACCGTACTGCTGCAGGATTGCATCGGTGAAGCCTCTCACTGATGACACGAAGGGTTTGCCCAAGGCTTGCCAGCTCACCATCCGGTGCCCCTTGAAGCCTGTTCCCGGCCAGTGGGTATCCCTCTCCTTCCCGGGTATGGATGCAATCGGACATCCCTATTCTGTGCTACCTCCACTGCCCGGTGCTGAGCACGAGCAGAGATTCCTCATCTCCGGGAAAGGGTTCATCGCTCAGAAGCTGCTGAACAGCCCTCCAGAGGCATTGGTAGGAGAGCCTGTACTGGTCCAGGGCCCCTACGGTGTCAATGATTTACCTCGGCAGCTTTGCCCTAGCGGAGAGTATGCCGCCTTCATTTGTGGTGGAAGTGGTGTAGCGCCCGTTGCCTCTATCATCCAAGGTTTACCATTATCAGTTCAACGCTCGAGAGTCTCCGTGCTTTGGCATTTCTACAACGTCGACTCCCTCGACCTCATCTACCCCTCTATCGAAGATGTTGGTACCAAACGACTCCTCTACTCCGGGAACAACGGGCGACAGGTTTCACAGCTTCTGTCGACATCCGCCGAGGACGGCTCTTCAGTAGCCGACGAGTCCTGCAAGAGCGGCCCCTATGGTCTGCCTTACGTGACTCTACTTGACTATCACTCGGTACCGGGGAACTGAAGAGCTCGCGGAGTTCGTTACGAGTGCCTACACTCGAGCTGTTGAAGAGGGAGCTGGCCGTATAAACTTCTTTTTATGCGGACCCGACCCTCTCGTGAGTGCCGCTCTGAAATCTATCAGCGGTGCGAAACTACCACATGGACTATCCTTGGGCTCAGTGAGAAAGGAGAACTTCAAGATGTTACCCTGGTGAATGAGACCGTCAATTTTCACGTATCTCCAGTCTCGTTTTTGCCCAGAAATCTGTTTTCGAGTATTCTTTCCCCGACTCTCGCTCTACTCTGGCGAGCGATCACGTCCACAGTACCACATCTCTGTCCTCAAGCGTTGGTCCGCACACTGTCTCTGTGTTGGCTGCAACACGGCTGAGTTTTTGCGGTTTTTCTCGCTTTCTGCAGTTCTCTCTACTCCGGCGACATCCTACTGGACGACATAAATCTACGGAAGTAAGAGGCCCCCAAAAGATATTTGCCCTTTCGGTTGAATCGCAATTGAGATGTCGATTATGGAGTCTGCCATGGAGGGGTTATGATCTCCCTTAGCGATGTGTTCTCACTATATCTCATTTTTTCACATCTCATCGATGAGCCGGGGTTGATTTTTAGTCTATAGAGAAATTGGAAGATGTGATGAACTGCCAATGGCGTTACCCCGGTTACATTTGGCGGTTCACTTGACGCGATGAACCCAAGTCGCGTTATCATTCACGCTCCCACTGTACATCTCTGATCTCACTGAAGTGACGTATAACCACTTCGATGACCTCTCTCTGAGAGCAACGTTCTTTGGCTCGATGAACAGAGCCTATTCAACAGGCTGAACTAATCCCCCTCAGAGTGGTACGTCGGTGCTAGTCTAACTAAGCCGTACTGTCGGCGTTGGACTTCAAACTCACACACACCACTACTCCGAAACATGAGAGGCATCGAAGCACTATACAGTTCGTCAAAGGAGTGCGACGTGATCCTCGACTGAAACCCAAGACACCAGAGGATTGGCCTATCCGCCGGATTCACCGACGCGATGCAGCAGATATGCATCGATGCACAACCGCCCACCAGTCACGCGAGGACAAGAGGTGTATGGCAAGGGAAAGGAAATCGCACGATCCATCGGGCGTATGTATGGACTCGAGGGCCACGGAAACAATTGGGATGAATTTGTTCCACCTCCGTGTGGAAGTGTAGACGAAGAAGGCTGTCGTAGCGGGCGTCAACGATCGAGCAGTGCGAAGTGGTGCGTCAACTCGCGGACTTCCACAGAATGCGTTTGCTTTGAAGTATTTTGCCTTGAAGCCCAGGCCGCCCTTGAACTGTCGCACGCAAGAGAGCTGGGAAGACTGACATCGTCAAATATCATTGAACTGGCCCGAGCTCATGGTTCGGCCGTATGGCGCACCGAAGGGTTTGTATGAGTACTGCCTGTGTAACATGTTGTCAACACTCGCCGTTTGCTTGCCACCCCCGAGGCCCTTCTCGAACTTCCACAATTCTCTTCCACGGTATGGCCACGAGAAAGTACCCACCCTGCTGCACTGCTGCTGGCCGTACCTGATAGTCGGGCCATGGGCCGTCGGAGCTGTTTCGCTTCACTTTACGTATCGCTATTGGTTGTTGTCATTCCTTCGAAGTGCCTCGGCCAGAGCATCGGCAGAGTCGTCGCTGCTGGTCTAGCCCATCGGTCGGACAATGAGGACCTTGCGGTCCTCGCAGACGTCACATCTGATGATGAATCATCAACATGCCGTCATGGTCGGCTCCCGCACTCGAACGCGCCGCTATAGTTCCTCCTGCTCCGCTACGGGTGCTGGTCGTACCAGAAGCGCCACCTAGAGAAGACCTCTATGGGAAACCCTTCGATTACTGTGAGACCCGACCTTTGCTCAATAGAACCTTCGGAAGTGCGGCGGGTCGACCCCACGGCACCGGTGCATTGAGGGGCTCTAAAAAGACATGCTCGATCTGCTGTTTGTAAGAATCTTGCCTCATCTCCCACGTCCGCTGAGTAGGACGTCCAACGTCAACATTCAGCTGCTGCCGTATGGCTTGACGAGTGAATCGCGGGAACTCACTGAAAGTCGCACCATAGAGACCACGACAGGCCTCAATTGTCGGTGATACTGAGAGTGCTGTAAGTATCCAATCTCCCCTCTGGTAAGGCCCGGCCACCGGCTCGAGCTCTGCCTCCACCTGATGCGAGACAGCTGCCCTGCCAGTAGGGCACGAAGTGTCGACCTGTGTCCTGGGTACCATCGCTGGTAGAAGGCCATAGTCTGCTGTGGAGGTGCCTATCAAACGAACAGGGGACAATCTTGTAGGGCCAGGGTTCCCAAAGGCGCGGAAAAGACCGCAACAACCGCAGCAGCATGGCACGACGACTTACGGAAGTCTCTCCGCAAGAGGGCCCCTCCCGATGGCAAGTACGGCGGTAGGGTGTACACTTGTGATGCTAGAACAACGATATCAAGTCATGGAGGTATGCATGGACAGCAGCAGCACCTGGCGTCCGAGGGGCACTACGGAGGCTCCTTCTCGACGATAGCTCTGACGATGATCGTTGAGTTGATGGGGCAGGGTTGTGGGTCATCGTACTGGAAGTGATAGAATCTGCAGTATCGCCACCCTGATGACGCAACACCAAGTCGAGGAAACTAAACGGCAACTATCGTTGGTGTTATTCAGAAAGCCTCACACGCCGCCGCCTTGTGCCCTACTTTGTTACACCTGAACGTCGTTAGGTGTGCTCAGCAGCGGCAGCACTCCTCTGCCGTCGTGAACTTACCTATTGCAGACCGGTGGGTTGTGGCAGTCCCTGGTAAGATGGCCAGTCTGGCGGCAATTCCGGCAAACGACGTGCTCGGACGAGGTGTGCTCCGGTCTACTAGAAGGGCAATTCTGTGCGATGTGGCCTTCACGATGGCAACTGAATGATGATAGGGGATGTTTATCCAGGGCAGTCCATGATGATGGGAAGAGCACTTCCTGCAAATGGGCGGCTTCCTGCAGTCCCTAGCTATGTGGCCACGTTGATGGCAGTTGTAACAGAGCTCATCATCACTCGACACCCGGCTTGCCATGCCCCTCCCGTAGTCCGACTGCCGTCTGCGACCATCTCCTTCACGACTGTACAAGGACCGGCATGAGGACATAGTACGGGTGGTAAGGTGGCCTACCGATGATCCCGTATGCCGTCGTTTGGGCACTCCGCGGCTATATGGCCGAGCTCTCCGCAGATATAGCAATCCTTCGGCGGCCTACAGAGCAGCAGGACGGATGGTGACGTCCTGGTCCCCAAGGCTTACCTCTTCCTAGGTGACCTCTCCTCCCCTTCCGGGCACTCATAAGCCTTATGCCCAGGGCCACCGCATCTGATGGTGGTCGGGGTCGATGGATCATGGTCAGCCTCATTCACCTTACTTATTGCACACGATCTCATTGGGACATTCCCTTGCTATATGACCCGGCCGCTTGCAGTTCAGACAAACTTCATCATCATCGGTCGACACTCTATTAGACCTGCTGCTCGACCTGCCCTCCTCGTCCCTGCTGCAGCTCAACTCCCACCTCCCTTCCTCCGGGGAGGACCATCCACCGCGACCATTTTCGTCCACCCGTCGGGTCTTCGGGCAATTAACAGCGATATGCCCCTCCATCCCACACCTAACACCATCACCGTCGCTACCCTCCGTGTCCTCCCTAGTGCTTCCTACGCGTTGCAGACCGGGCTCATTAGGGCAGTCCCTGGCAAAATGGCCGTAACCTTTACAGTTGAGACAGTACTCTCTTCTCCTGTCGAATCTAGTACACGAACCACCATGTCGATGGATCTCTCGAAGGCTCGCTGCTCCCCACTCAAATGAATCCTCCTGGTCCATGGCCACCACATCCCCTTTCAGCGTTGGACAGTCGGCCACCTTGTGACCAGGCCTTCGACACCTACCATGCTAGCGCTACACCAACCCCGCTAACCCCTCCTTTATCCATACTTGATGCAGACTATATCGTTGGGGCAGTCCTTGGCCCTATGCCCCAACTCCCGGCAGTTGAGGCACATGACGTCCTTGGTCGGACAGTCCCCAGCCCAGTGACCGTCCTTGTCACACAGAATGCACCGCGGAGGATGCCTACAGTCCCTCTCCTGTCATCACCATCAGTAGTATCAGCTATCATCCGACTGCTGCTGGTTACCGTACCTCATGCCCCGGCCTCCGACACCTCCGACAGATCCTCTCCTTCACCGGGCATTCGTTGACCCGATGGCCACTCTGAATACATAAGGGTCTCTCTCCCTTCGCCCAGCTGTCATCATCATCGCTACCCTTCTGCAATTGTAACAGACTGGCTCCTTGTCGCACTGCCCCTCCCAATGCCCAGTCAGTCCGCAATTTCGACACACTGTGGGCGCCCGATGAGGCTCATCTCTACCGGATCTGAGCCAGCCATAATCCTCATACACGAAACCCACGCAAGTTCGATACGCGGCAGAGACTTTAGCCCGGTGTATCATCCACTATCACCCACATGCAATAGTTATTCCGAATCTCCCGAACCTCCGAATCAAAATACGCACAGGTTCTAACCCCGCCACCAACACCATCACCTCTCGTACAACTCTATCCGCCCGCCATGTCCCCTTTCATATCGGTAGCCGTCTTCTCGATACGGGGATGTTCCACGAGGGCCCGATCTCCGATCACCACCCACTTTATACGACGGAGCGAAACCAGCGACCTCGGTCCTCGGTCCATGAGATGCTCCCCACAGATCAGGCGTCGGGCTAGAGCAGGAAAACACTACTGAATACCTCCACGCGCCCTCAATCTCTCCCAGCATTGTACCATTGAGCTCGCTTATGGCCGAAGCCGCCGCAATTGTCACATCTGCCCTGGAAGACAACACTCCTTCGAGGGCTTCGACTCCGGTCCCGACGGCTGGGTCGATCGAGATACATGGCGATAGGAAACAACTGCAACGATCATGTAGACAAGCGATTCACAAGATAACTCCACTCGATAGTGCCAAAAAAGACGCTGAACTTTGATGTTTTCGGAGCCTTCCTCAGAGGGCGACGAGCCTTCGTCTCTTTCCGAACGCTTTCCACCGCAGCAGCTGTCCACGGCTGATCGAAGTTGCCGTTGCCCCACGGCTAACAGGCAATTAGCGATTCGCCGAAGCTCTCGACGGACGTACCTGAAGAGTTCTCCGTCACCCAAGACGATCGCGAGCGTAGGGTAGGCGGAGTAAATGTCGCAGAAAGGAAAAACGGCCCCTGCTACCCTCGTAGGAGTTGCTGATCTTGTGGTAGCATAAATTGTCGTCTTAAGGCTGCTGTTATGTTGGAATATGTGCCGCCATCAGCCCCGACCTTTATACCCCTACAAGCATGATGTATGCCATGCTCGACGAGGTCCTGAACAGTACCGCCATCGATCAGTACCGCCGCACTCTCACGCGTACTCAAGCCATACGACCACGGCTGAGCCGGATTGATACCGCTATGGGAGAAGAGGTCTCGGACTGTTGCTAATACTACTACTACCTGCTGCAGTTTCTTCCTGTCTTCTGGTGATAAGTACTGCAGAACACTGGAAGGCTGGCTCTGATTCAGCCGGAGCAGGCCGGGCATACTGCTGCCACCCACAAGGGGACTTCTCGGAAAAGGTAAAAATAATCAACTACTTCCACCACCGTCCCACCTGTGATTCACTGACGCAACACTACGGAAACGATCGGATAGCAAAGGCGTATCCAAGCAACCCACCAAAAGCGGCATGGACGACAAAACACTTTCAATTCCTGTCATGAGCAATCAACTCCCGGGAGGGGATTGACATCAGCAGGAAAACCTTTCAAATTGGACTGGGACGAGGAAGCGACGAGTTCTGCAGAGAAAAGTGGCACGACACTAAACCGGTTCGACTCACCTCGGTGATGACGATGGAGATGAGGGCTGAAGTGAGGGCTCTGTAGTAAACCAGGTGCCCCAGTAGTGAGGCTTCGTCATCCTCGCTGGTCGTACTGGTGCCATCAACTGAGTCAGAGAACGCTGAAGAGAGAAGGCTCCAGCGAGCATAGTACTACCGCTCTCCCCGCCGGTGTAATCACTCCCTCCGCAGCCACCCACAGCAGTCTGGATGACAGTGTCTACGACCAGTCGGCTGAGCTCGGTAATTTCCTCGGATACATCGGTTTGACTGGTAGTAGGACTGTCCCCTCTAAGGGAGCGAACCGCTGCTAGTGCCGCCCCCCTGGCAACGTTGATAGCTAGATCGGCCTCCACCTCGCTCCGGACGGCATTCTCATCACTAAAATCACTCGTCACGACACCATCAGAACTGACCATGCTCCGACGCTCGGTGCTACATGAAGAGGAGGTACCCACTGGGAGCGTGCCGATGGATCCGACGACCGATACCGGACCAGAGCCAACCGATACAGGGCCAGGGTCCACCGATACAGGGCCAGAGCCAACCGATACAGGGCCAGGGTCCACCGATACAGGGCCAGGGTCCACCGATACAGGGCCAGGGTCCACCGATGCAGGGCCAGGGTCCACCGATGCAGGACCAGGGTGAACCGATGCAGGACCGCCAGGGTCAGCATCGTTATTGTGCCTAGAACTGTCGAGCAACTCGTCTAGAACTTGACAAGTGATGAGGGTCTGAACGCCTTGATCCCGTGCAACAGCCGCGGTGACTTCAATGGGTCGGGTTGCTGGTACTGTGGGGATACTCGGAGTTGATGCAACAGGCGGCGACCGGCTCCTCGCGGGGGCTGAAGGAGCGCATCAAACGTAAGGCGACGTAATGATGATAATCCCACCTTCTACGTTCTCCTCCACTTTTGCATCGTCCATCTCCTCCTCGACCACCGGCGTCTCAGCTCTGGCACACACTGAGCTATCACTGCTGGGCGGCTCGTGAAATGGTGAGACGTGGGACTCCTAGAATGCGCAGGTTCGATTCCCACCGGCGGCATCTACGCAAGACAGCAAGCTTACCTCCTCCTGAAAGAGCATCTCTCAGTGATGGTCGACCTAACATAAAAATCATTCCCCCACTCCTTCATTCCATGAGCCTTCATGCAAACTCAACATGCGATTCCCCATCCGTCAAGATATCCCCAAAACGGCCATTTCCCCTCGCTACTACCACGACGGGAATCCTCGGCGAGCGAGGCTTGGCGTCTCAGCCTCCTCTTCTGGAACATCGTTACCACCTGTAGAGATGCTGGCGCGGCCACAGCAGCCAACGACAGTGGCATTGAGCCAACTACATCGGTGCCATCTGACCTTCCCGCAGCCGCACTTGTATCGGATAGAGGCAAAGCGTCATACGCCTGGGGGAAGCCTTCACGAAGGGGAGTCGACGACAGACGGTGGCTACCGGTTTGATAGGAGCTAGCAGTACGGTAAGCTCCATCTGGCCCGATCATCTCCTCTGTCTCGAATAATACTGCTGCCGCGGCATTGCCTCGCTGGTCTGATGCCACGGCTAAGGCCTCAGAGTACCTGACAAATCGCCTCTGAGAAAAAATTTGATGTCATGACGACCTCTACCCGGGGAGGATGGAGGCCACGTCCTTCCGTAAGGCAGCGTAAACGCTCTTACCACTGCTGCACAGAGGGACGCACTTTCCCAGAATCTGATGATGAGTGGGAGTAGGCAACAGAGGGTCGGGCGTGCTCTTACCTCTATGACTAACCTGCCCATCATACAGAGGGACTTGGGAGTAAGCATCCCTCTACCGGACGTATCAAACACAGCCAAGAGGAATCGACCCTGATTTGGCGGAAATGTGGTATTAAATTAGTTGGAGAGGAGAGTACTTTCTCGGATAGCTCGGAGCCAGAAAAGATACTGGCCATACACAGGAGCTCGGTAGGGTCGACATGGCTGTTCGCAATTGAAAAGATATCCCATATGAAGAGGAAAGGGCCTAGGCCAAGCGACCGATCACACTGCAAGACGGCAACAGTCTGCCACTCACCAACACCTAGTGATGGTCCAAGGACTTCACGGGTCTGCTCCTGATCCAGGCCGGGTAGCTGGAGCTCCTGTCGGCGGTATCTGCAGGGACCTCAGAGACGGTCCACTAGTGTTGTTGTCTGTTACCGTCTATAGATTGCCCAGAGGTCCCCTGAACTGAAGCGGCGGAATATCCGATGCAGGGTTGTTGCACGCTGGGAGCCTTTCCACTTTTCCTCATCGTCCGAGAGATCTTCAAGTACCGTTGCAATTACTTGGCCCATCGTTACGGAAAAGCACAGCCTTGAAGTAATATAGAAACACAAGCGACAGGGGCTTGCTATCCCGGACAGATCCCCGAGGATGCTTCCTTGGAGTTGGCACTTCTCGCTTGGATTTTACCCACTCGAAGCGCCTCTCTTGAGCTCCTGTGTTCGCGACCCCTAATTTCGTCAACACCGTCAAAGTTGTCCAGAGCCGTTTTCCTCCTAAAATTGTCACCGTTCTCTAAGCTCAGCATATGCTGCGAAATCCGCAATTTTGTGAACGAAATAGTAGGACAACGTTAGCTTGTCTGAGTTTTTCGACAATCTGTACGGCAACGGTTGTCAAGTTTGTGCTAGTCCCGTCCAAAAATCCTTCTGGCCAACCCTGAGTAGACGATATCCAAAATTAACTAAACTTCGCCAACAAGCTGACGAAAAGATTAACGAAATAATTCTGCTCGTAGCGGCCGCCCAGGATGTGCGCAAGATGCTACTACAGGTCGGATCTCGTCGAGGCTCACGAGTCTGCCCTCAGGAAGCCTCTTTGGCAGACGAACCCCCTTACGCAGCCCAGTCGCGCAATTCCTATAAGCCCATATGCATCGCTCCGCCGAGGTTTGGAATCGCTCGAAGGAGCTCGAGGAAAACGCTCGAAAAAGTTACTTTCCACACATTCCCCGTTCGAAAACGGACGCTCCTCGTAGTCTACGAGTGGGATGAAGAGTACGCGCTTTTTGCAGTTGTGAAGTAGTAGAAGATATCTTGGGCAATCATTGCCCATTACGCATGCTTCAACCCAACACACTAGGAGAAGCTGAGTTCCTCGATTTGTGTATCCCTACAGGGCAGCGCTCAGACCCACTCGAGTGCACAGCATCTGCCACTGTATTCCCTCTCACTCACCTCTCTCGATAGTATCCCCCTACACTCCTCGTTATGTATTGGACGACAGCTCTGCTGCTACTGCTTCTACCGCAATCAGTCAGCTCGGCCACGGCCCGCGAGGTGAGCACTCGCCTGACTACGCAAGATACCCGCCATTAGCCTGGATCTTTATCACTGCCTGATTGATCTTCTCCCCGAGAGTAGCCAATGGATCACTGAGGACAGCGCTGTCGTTTGCTCAGGATGATGGTGAGAGATACACCGCGTTCCCGATGAGGAAGAAGCCTTCCAAGAAAAAGCAACAATCTCCGCTTGATATTGCCGTGCCCGTACAACGCCAGCGGGCCCCCTCCAACTACCTATCTACGGTAGGCACGGATCTTAAGTTGACCCTAGGAAGATATCCGCGAACTCGGTAGGGATCCAAGTGCAGAATTTACCACTGGTCACAATACCCCAAGAGAGAAGTCTATGAGCTCTCTATAAAACCGAACCGCACCAGCGGGCAGGATGACGCCAAGGTTTACTACACTGCTGAGGATGGGTATGAGCAGAGTTTTGCGTCGTCTTAAAGCGTCGTGTAATCTCAGGAGCTTGAAAGGCGTCGTTGCTCGAGGCTTGAATTCTACTGATCATTGTGGTCAGCATCTCTGGTCCATGATGGGGACTTACGCTATTCGCGCTCTCCACCCTGATAACAGCACCGGAACGGCAGAGAGCATTTATCAGCAATTGGAGCCCGAAGGCTCGACGACAGATGTTCAGCGAGTTTGAAGAATTACGGAAGCAGCGCACCACCGATGGCAGCACGACGTCCGTTCTGCTACCTTATGGCACTCTGACCAAGCATGTACTTGTCTCCTATATTGACCGCAAGATGAGGAATAGGGGTCCTTCTAAGGTTGGATATTATCAGCCATCGCGTTTTTGAAGATAGCATCACATTTCAGGCAGGGTTAAAGTGCACCTTCGGCGTGGCTGGCGAGGTATCGTTCGGAGCCGATGCTCACACTCGGCATAGCCGCCGACTTCACCCTACACTCCGTCAGCTCTCCCGCACTGTAAGGAGCCTTTACCTGAGGATCTCTGCAATGGTGTGTCTGTTTTCAGAAGGGGGATCCCAGACTTGGAGGGCCATGTGCATGCTTTGAGCCTACTCCCGCCAGCCACCGGTGACTCTGGTATCCCCGACCCCTCATCTGATGCTAGTCCAAAGGAAGTCACTGATACCCTATGCAAGCAAGCCTTCGTCGAGTACTTGATGACCTTCCGCGCCTACCGTGCTGCCGGAGCTACAGACCCTCTCAGTGGAAATGTGAGGAATGACATTATCGGCGATGGAGGGTTGTTCGAAGTCCGCCGTACCTCGAAGATGGCCGCCGTACTCAAGGATATTGAAGGATATCTCCTCAGAAAGGTGAGTTCAGAAAGAGCTCTTCAACCCTCACCCGTTGGTGCCACCTTCAGATTAAGCCCACCAGTTCTCCAGTGACGACAGAAGAGCCTCCGCCAGTTCCGCCAAGGCCGGGAAGAAGGAGGGTCAACATGACATAAGGTGGAGGCACCAGGACAGGCCCTGGTCTATTCCCCGTCCTCCTGAACTCAGTCTCGCCTTGCTCTCCTGCACTCACCAGCAGACAGAGCTTTCGAAGCTTTCCCCTTTCAATACCGCTGTAGAGATGATGTGAAGGTGTATGGCTGCTGTTCCTTGGTGCATCGCGTGTGCTCTGTTGTTGTTATGCTCTCGTGCTGTGTTACTAATACCAGTGTCTAGTAGACATGACGTGGCCCTAGGATACGTCATCGTTCCGCCTGCTGTATTCCCTCTCACTCACGCCTCTCGCGGTAGTATCCCCCTACACTCCTCGTTATGTATTGGACGACAGCTCTGCTGCTACTGCTTCTTCCGCAATCAGTCAGCTCGGCCGCCGCCTACGAGGTGAGCACTCGCCTGACAGCTTGTACAGCCGAGTTCTTCGTCTGGGACATTGAAAAAAATCGACTTCGTCCGTGTTTGTGCAGAATGTGGACATAAAGCAGAGCGCATCATCGAAGGAACGTACCTCGAGTAGAAAGCAGCCCCCGCCTGATGCCTCCTTGCCGTCATCTCAAGGCCAGCGGGCTCCAACTCATCTTCTCTCTGAAGTAGTCGCCGCGGCAGCCTTGCCCTGTAGGGAGTACATTCTCTATCAGGGAGCGAAGTGCAGAGTATATTCCTGGTCCCAGGACCCTAAGGAGGAAGTTTACGAGCTCTCCGTAAAACCAAATCCCAAAACTGGCAAGGATGAGGTCAAGATTTACTACGCCTCCGACGGAAAGTAACTGAGAACTTGCGATCCCTGCTCTCTTTGACCAACATGCAGTGTCGCCGACTGAACTTGGTCAGATGCGAAAAGGGTCGTGTCGAGAAAAATCTGCCTTCCAAGGTTGACTGTTACCACTATTTACTCTCCGCCATGAAGAACGAGGTGTCTCGGTACATCTTCCACCGCGATACCAACCAGAGTGAAGCCATTTATCAACACTTGAAGCCGAAAATTCACAGAGAATTGGAGAGCGAATTCGCCCACTTATGGAAGACCAGTGTCACCACTATCGGCCGTACGAAGTCTCTGCTGCTCCCTGACAATTCTTTGATGAAGTATGTACTCGTTACGTACGTTGAACGACAAATGTGGAATGAGCCGCCGAAGGTGAGTGCGGCTAATCATCAGGTTCCTCTTGTCATAGCCAGTGAGCTCCTATCAGGCCGGTCTACTGTGTTCCTTCGGCGTTCAAGAAGACGTTACTTCTAGGCAGATGCTGAGGCTTGCCATTGCTAGAGATTTCACGCTACACTCAGTCAGTTCCGATGCACTGTAGGTGACCCGCGCCTGGGACGTGCGGAGGGCTCACTTCCTTCAGGAGCGAACTCCCAGACCTGAAAGCACGAGTAGATGCACTGAGAGAGCTATGGCCAGCCAGCGGCGACTCCGGTATCCCCGACCCCTCATCGAATGCTAGTCCGAGAAGAGTTACTGATACCCTATGCGAGCAAGCCTTCGTCGAATACTTGATGGCTTTCCGCGCGTTCCGCGATAATAAGACAGTCGTGGCCAGTCCCTGCGCTGCTGATGGCTGTAAAGGAGATATTCTCGGCCGGCAAGGGATGTTTTCGCTCCGGAAAGGCTCCAAGGTCGCCGACGAGCTCAAGGGAATTGAAAGATACCTCCTCGGCAGGGTGCGTTCTCAGGACATGTTCTCTCTAGCTGATACCACATCTCAGGCTACTCCTAGAGGCTCATCACGAACCCCAGAGGTTATCGAACCGAGTGGGACATTAGACTGGGTGCTAAAGCCAGACACTAATGGTATGGTGGTAAGTGGCCACCCGAGGCTAACACGCTACGTCCCATCGGCGGCCCTCAGGTGATACATTCAGACCTTCAAAGGAGAGAGCGAACGCCCAGGCAGCCGTCTATCTTTCGATGTTGTTGGAGGAAAAAGCGTGAATGAACTCCACTGCTCTGTTGTGGCGTGTAAGGTGTGCGCTGTACTCATTTGCTGTTCCCCCGTCCTTCCCTTGTGCTGCTAATACCAATGCCTAGTCATTTTCATGCCAACTCGGACAAGATGGGAGGATTGGATCCGAAGTCTCATCGCTTGATGTATTCCCTCTCACTCACCTCCCTCGATAGTATCCCCCTACACTCCCCGTTATGTATTGGACCACCGCTCTGCTGCTACTGCTTCTACCGCAATCAGTCAGCTCGGCCACGGCCCGCGAGGTGAGCACTCGCCTGACTACGCATGATACATTCCATCAGTGTGCGGTCTTCATCATCATCACTGCAGCTCTGGTCTGTCCTTGCGATACACTCTGAGTACTCGAAGTAGGTTTATCGCTCCTTTTGAGTAGGACAGAGAATACGTGCCCTTCCCGACGAGGAAAGCCCGCCGAAGTACAGCGATCAGGCTTGAACATGCCCGTACCCTTGCCAGATCAGCGTCCTCTTCCTACTCACCTATCTACAGTAGGCCACGGCTCGGGGCTGATTCGTGGGAAGTGTGGTTGCTCTCTGCTGCTGCCAGGGGTCGAAATGCAGGGTATACTCCTGGTCGCCCTTCCCTTGGAACGAAGTCTATGAGTTGTCCGTGAAAACGAACACAAGCAGCGAGACGGATGACGTCAAGGCTTATTACTTCTCAGATTACTCGTAACTGCCCCTTCACCGTCTTCTGTCACGACTGTTGCGGTTGTCAGAAGCTCGAAGGGCATCATTTTCGAAAATCTTTCATCCTCCACCGACTGCTATCAACACCTGATGAACGCGATGTATGAGGGTTCGCGTCACATCGTCTCCCGCAGGAGGGATGTGGACGAGAGCATCTATCGCCACTTGAAAGGGAAGCTCATCAAACGACTGGAGAGTGAGTTCAAATACCTCTGGGAGAACAACTCTACCACCAACGATGGCGCGAGAAGCCTTCTGCTCCCTGACGACTCATTCATGAGGCATCTTCTCGTTACCTACATTGAACGGAAGATGAAAAACCAAGAACGACCGGAGGTTGGAAGAATTTCATGTCCACTGCTAGTACCATTTTCGCTGTGTTCAGGCGCCTCTACAGTGCACTTTCAGCGTAGAGGACAACTCTGCTGTCTCCAAGCCGATGCTCACCCTCGGCATCGCCATGGATTTCACGCTGCACTCAGTCCGTTCTGACGCACTGTAATCGAGCCTCAGTGTTCGCGGGACTCGCGAGGGTTGTCCTCCTCTCAGGAAGAAATTAGGGTCCTTGGACAAGCATGTACGCCCGCTGAGAGAGCTATGGCCAGCCACCGGCGACTCCGGTATCCCCGACCCCTCATCTGATGCTAGTCCAAAGGAAGTTACTGATACCCTATGCAAGCAAGCCTTCATTGAATTCTTGATGGCCTTTCGCGCCTCCCGTACTGAGGAGAGAGATGCAGCCAGTCTCTGTGCTGCTGATGGCTGCAAGAAGGACATAGCGGGCGAGGGAGGGTGGTTCACGATTCGCGAAGGGTCCGCAGTGGCTGGGGTCGTCAAGACGATTGAAGCCTTCATCTATAGTGAGGTAAGCCCTCGAGACATGTGAGTTTCAACTTGATGTGGTACGCTAGGCCACCCGCGGTGAGTTCATCAGAGACTACAGAGGGATGCGAGCCAGGACCCGCCAGGAGAATGCTGAGAAGCACGGCAAGTGACGAGCCACAGGTGAGCTCATATCCTCCATCCTGTATTGGCTTTTCTGCCATTCTGCCGTGGCTTAGGTACTTACAGACTAGCAGGGCAAGCATTCTGCGCTACACTCTTCTCATGTCTATCAAGGCCAATAGCCCTCCTCTATCTTGCCGTTGTGACATGTTAGAGGTTGTGTGTCAAGTGTTGTTGTTCTGTCTCTCTCTCTTGTCTTATCAATGCTAAGAGTAACGAGGGGGAAGCGCCGCGATTCGAGGGCTTCCCGCCTGCTTCCTTGACCGTCAAGATTCTGTTACTCGCATCAGTTGCCGTGGTATTGCTATTTCCGTGGTGTACATCGAGAACACTGTGCCTTTCGCTGGCGACTATGGAATGCCGCCCTCCTGGCAAGAGTCTTCGCGATCAGATCCTTGCATCCGAACTTCGCAGAGCTCTCAGGCGGCATTGAAAGGTAGATCGCAAAAATATGAGAGCCTCCGGTAGAGCGCCTGCCTGGGAGACTTTGGTCGCGTCCTAACAACCGAAGACCTTCCACGCTGCTCCCGGACTTGAACGAGTCTTCCTAGAGCGCTTCTTAATCAGCTATAGTTGTTGCCCTCCATTGATACCAATGCGTGTCATCAGAACAACTATCCTATTCCACGGTATACATGCGGTGGCAGGCCTGCAGAGTGGGGTAGGTCATGCCGATGGTCCTATTGTCGATACCAACCCTCCTCTTACTTCCTCAGAGGCCCCTCTTATTCCCCTACCAACAGAAGGCAGAGCTCAACGGAGGTCGCCTCGGCCACCACACAATCCCAATGAAGTGCGTTTCCTTTCTTCCGAGGAACACTTGTGAGCTCTCCTCATCGCGAGCAGGCTGACTTCCACCACAAATACCACCTATAGTGCAGTTGTCCAGGTCTGACGCAGCGCGTGGGTGACTAGTGTCTAGGGGCTCTTCTCTGTTGTGCTACATGCTTGTTGTGTCCCTCGGAGGAAGCGCCTTTCAGCAATATTGGTGCTTTTTGCACTCTCTCAGGCGTCGCCAGAAGGTGCATCAGCCCCGATCTCGAGGAGCGGGCTCACTCCTTCTGGGTACAATCTGGTGGACTGGGTAAGCTTCCTCTCTCGCCGAAGACACTTAACTGCTCTTTTCTTCATCAGGACTCGGACGCCACCAACTTTAAAAGATTAACGAGGTCGCCGTCGTCCTCGCCTCACCAAGATCTTCAGTCGGCTGGCTCCGTGAGTGGTAGAAGGCCCAGGTCTCTATCAGCACCTGCAGCGAGGCATTTGTTACCCTCCCGAAGACCATGCTTGCCAACCCCTGACGAACTCCTCGGGCTGCCTAAGAATCTGCTAGCCTTCTACCTAGGGTCTGCTAGGGTCTCTACTTCAACCTCAGGTAGGCCCTCTATCGTAGTCTATCCTCCTTCCAATGCCTCTTACTACTTTATTACTGATACACACCTGAGACTTGCTTCAGGGCTTCAAGTGCAGAGTATTTCACGCATTCACCACTGCCGGTGGTGTCGATGTCGTGTATGAGCTCAGTCTGAGGGGCAGGAACCTGAAGCTGTATTACTCGGCCAACAAGGGAGACGAAGATCTCGCGTGAGTCATTCAGTGTGATGGTATATCTTGATTGCCTCTATGCGTTCACTTCAACGATCTTGTGTTGCTACGTCTCCCCTGTTACGCTCATCAGGCGCAAGGTTCTCGTGACGGGAAAGCCTTAAGCGGAGTGGCATGCCTGACGACCTCCCGAAGTCTCAGCCGTCCGACTGTAAGGCGACCATGCGAGAGGTCCTCAAGTATGCCTGGAACTATGCCTCGGGGAGGTTCCGACCAAAGGAGGGAGGCGCCCTGAATGAGAGTACGGTTCAACAGGAGTTCTCATGGCAGCTGGAGTTAGACTCCAACGATAAGTGGATATCATTCGGCGGTAAAAATTCATATGCGATGCCATCATCCTTGGGGAGTGATGTTCTCACCAAGTTCGCCGAGAAAGTGATTCCTGAGAAAGGCGAGCCTCTCAAACTCCCAGATATGCCGGTAAGGTCACCGATCTCGCCAATGCCACGGCCATGCGTTCCCTCCTTCAGGAGTCTCTTTGGTATCTTGAGATGGAGGGGAAAGATCTCTCCATGGCCCTCAACAGGGACTTCACGATTCATCATATTTCTCTACCTGGCATGTGAACCTTTCCGTCATTACTGCCATGTTTGACTTTGATTGCAGGATCGTAGGTCCACGCCGTGGGAAGGTATGCTCGCTGCCATCGGCCATCTTTCTCAGCTCAAGAAGACGTTTTCCCAAGACAAGCCTCGAAGGTCGAAGGATATTTCCCGGGTCGCTTTTGGCAACTACTTGGAGTCCATCTGTTTGGAAGGCCACTCGTAGCTCCGAGGGAACCTTCAACGGCGAGACCATGACTGTCTGGCCCTTCGGCTAAAGAGATTTATGACAAGTGCTCTCGAAGCCCCATTCCAGTTTCTATCACTAGGAAGATTGTCGAACCTGGTGCCTTGACGGAAGAAGGAGAATTCACTTTCAAAGTTCCCGAGGGCAGTCCGTTCGCTGGAGTGATGGAAATACTCGAACTCTTTGCTAGGAGACACGTGGGACAGCAAACCGAGTACGGGTCGTGACGAAATGATGATTTCCAAATTCATATGATTTTTGGTGAAAGGCGCGTGAGAGGAGAGACGACTGCAAACCCATAGTCTTCTGACGCCTCGCGCTCGACTGCTCTGTTTCCTCTTCGAGCCTCCGTCTCATCTTGTTGTCCCGCACGATGATGGTAATTCCATCGCCCTGCTCCTGTACGACTAGCATGCCGTGAACGATGGAGCTGCCCTGTGATGATGCAGATCATGGAGTGCCTACCACTACTACCATCGCTGCTCTGGTGTAAACGTGGTGTTTGTGATGATGATGTTGTCCGTGTTAGCCGGATTGGAGTTCTCGTCATCGGCCCTTTGGTCGTACTATTCCTCATCGGACTCTTCTCAGGCGGTTTTGGCTCCTCATTCCCTGATAGAATTCTCATAGGAAACACCGTTGATTAACCTCAGTTGGTCCTTGTTGTTCTCGTATGCGTATCTTACTCTACTTGGCTACATTGCCGGTAGTGGCCCAGGCATCGGTCCTCGGAAGAATGGTAACAACCTTCCAGGGACGAGTGCGTTCGTTTGTAGCTGGAGCCGTGTGTCAAGGAACTCCGTTAAACCGTAGACGCGGAGTGGATGCGAACTCCACTGGAGTGTCCTGCGACTACCGCCCCTTCAGGCCGGGGTATGCTCGCGGAACCCTGATGCCTGTTCCACAGCGAGGAATATATTCAGAACGTACATGAGACATAAGATGAAGAATAAGGATTACTTCTCCGGCGTGAGAGCCTCTTTACGACTTGACACCAACACAGTATTCTTCAGACCAGTTTGCAGTGTTCGTTCGCCGTACCAGATATATCCGCCCCGAAGCAGACCCTCACCCTCGACTTTACCCGCGATTTAACTTTTCATTGGACTCCTGAAGCGGACGCTGTGAGAGAACCTTATTGGAAGAGACCGTTGGGAGCTCTGTTCTCATCAGGGACGAAATGCGTTGTTCACAGAGACTTGTGAAACCGCTGATCTGGCCCGTCGTCAACGAGTCTGATCTCCTCGACCCCTCTTCCGATGATAGTCCGGAGGAAGCTAGGGATACCCTATGCAAGCAAACCTTGGTCGGACAATTGAAAGCCTTCCGCGCACTGCGTGAAGAGGGAGAATTGAAATCCAGACCCTGCGCTGACGGCTGTGAAGGGGACATCAGAGGCACAGGAGGGCTGTTCGAGATCCGCGAAGGTTCCGAGTTGGCCAGGGCCCTGGAAGAGATCCACGAGTGCCCTGATGAGCCGGTAAGCTGCCGAGCCATTCTGGAATCAGCTCCATTCTAGGTTGCCTCCCGGAAGCTCATCGGTAATCAAAGAGGACAGCCTGAGGGGTCCTCTGATTCCGAAGAGGAAGCGAGTGAATGACGATTAAGCCTCTAGCGTCCTCAATCCCTACCTCCAGCGACCACAGTGTATTACCTCTTTTGTCCATCCTGTGAAGGTCCTTCGCTCAGGCCTACTTGAGCGAGCGTTGCCTTCGTTGTTGACTGTTTGTGTCATGCTGGAAGTCGTTTATGATTTGCTGCTGTTGTTCAATCTCTCTGCTGAGTTTCTTACACTGACGGGTTCCGGTCACGATGGATCTCCTTGGTGCTCAGCCTTATGACACAGACGCCGGTACACCCTCCTCTGCCTACAGTTCCTCCTCTACCCTCTCCCTCGTCATTACCGAACTATGTGTGTCTAATAGCAGTCGGCCAAGGCCCTCCGCCGACTGTTATGGCACGACGTGCTCGCACTCAAGATTGGTGAGAGATGCGCAGCCCAAGCTGTACCGCCGACTCATCCTCCTCTTCGTGCCATCTCAGTGCACCGTCATTCGAGGAAGCTCGCTGATCTTGAGAGCCTCCGGCATGCGCTCTATGCTTCTTTTGTCATTGCCGAGTCTTCGCTTGCACGCAATCGTCTGACCAACTCGTAGTCGAATGAATCTCTTGGATACTCTCCCCATATGAGTATCATCAGCTATAGTTGTTGCCCTTCCATTGATACCAATGCGTGCCATCAGAGCAGCTATCCTATTCCACGGTATACATGCGGTGGCAGGCCTGCAGAGTGGGGTAGATGACATTAATAGGATGGCTGTGCTCACCAAGCTCTGCTGCTCTCCTGTTCTTTCAGAAGCCGCCCCCTCCCGTCCCGAAGAAGAGCAATAATAAACTGAGGCCACTAAAATCATCCACAGTGAGTTCTCTAGTCTGGAGGGGCCGACTCCAGATCTTCCGACCTCGTCTCCCTGGCGTTGACTGATGATGTTGTTTCTTTCTTGATGACCGGCGTTGTCTTCTCCTCTGTGAGCTTCCCCCTTGCGAAGCTGGGAGAGGACATTTGTAAACTTCAGAAAACTCCGAAGGCCGTTCAAGCAGAGGACACCGCAACTCAGGAACTGATGGAGAAACTGAATGGGAGGAAACAAAAGCTGTATGAGCAAATGGCTGATGAACTCTACTCCGAACCGACTGAGCACGGACCGTTTGAGGAACTGGAAGACACTACACTCACTCCAAAGCAGAGAGGCGGGAGGCCTCGCTGGGGTGGCGGTGGAGTAAGAGGCATAGCGTTGGTTTTGCGCGACTAGACAGGTGTCAGTAATGGTATATGCCCGGTCGATTCGATATCGAAGACAGCCCTCCGCTTGCACGCTTCTCACTTCTTCTGAATGCTGGTATGCTTTCAACTTTTGGATGGATCCTTGAGTCCCCTTCGCGGCGCCCTTCGATCCACCTAGGTTCGACCAGGGCTCCTCACGCCTTCCCTCCCGCTGAAGAGCTCTCAGCCTGTGCCCCCCTACTTGGCGCTGCTGGTAATCTCCTCCTCTCATCACTGTTCCTGCACCGTCCTCTGTTCATTCAGGATCCAGACGCACCTCCGTCCGATGTTGCCCAATCTCTCCCCGAGAAGAGGATAACTGGAGCGGCACCGTTCTCAACGGCTGTCGAACGTCGCCAGCCGACTCAATCTGCGCTCAGCAGTCGATTGTCCCCAGCGAGGCTCACTCCTCCTTCGCTGGGCTCACGACCTCGTATGCCATCACCCGACAAGACCTCGCAGTGGATAAGCCCCGCGCCCACGCAGAAATCTGGAACCACATCAACCACTCTAGCGAGGCCTAGTCTCCCCTTCCCGGGTTCACGTATGCCAACGCCGGGTGGGAAACCTGAACTCACCGAGGGGGCTAGATTACAGGCGTCGACGAAGCCCAGGCACCCTCCACTGCGATGGCTCTCTCGTATGCCAACGCCCGAAGAGATCCATGGCCAACCTCTGCAAGCCTACGAGCTTCTACTGCAACCCTTGGTATGGTCTCAGTTGCTCTCTGTTCTCCCGCCAATCACGAAAAGCACTGGCGAGGTTGGGTTCGGGGCATTATACCCGAAAACTGCCGGAAGGTTCGCGAGTGGGATATGGCAGTTGGTGTCCCGTTTTGTGATATCGAAAAACGCACAGAGAGACCCTCTGAGCTACGCTGAGGACTAGCTAGGTTCAACGGTACAAAAAATACTCAAGTAGCTATATTTGGACCACGATCGATGGCGGACGCAAAGTTTGCCCGCTCCGGTAGGACCCCCCAGCGCTTATGAGAAGGGTAGGAAATCTCACTTCAATGCGCCGTCTTTCTCCTCTATGGTGTAATACAGCCTCAACAATCCGTCCTTCAGAGCCAGCTCGAACAAACTGTCTTTAAGCGTAGCGGTGGTGAAGGCGTGGAACACCCGGCACGTGAAGCCCTGAAACGAGCCACCGGTAGAATCGTTCCTGGCGGGACGGTTCACAGCAGGAGTCGTGGTCACAGCAATATGCATTCTCGTTTCTCTCAGCGGCCGCAAGCTCAATGTGACGGCGAGTTTGCAGTGGGGTGGTATGCCTGACGACCTTTCGAAGTCTCAGCCGTCCGACTGTAAGGCGACCATGCGAGAGGTCCTCAAGTATGCCTGGAACTATGCCTCGGGGAGGTTCCGACCAAAGGAGGGAGGCGCCGTGAATGAGAGTTCGGTTCAACAGGAGTTCTCATGGCAGCTGGAGTTAGACTCCAACGATAAGTGGATATCATTCGGCGGTAAAAATTCATATGCGATGCCATCATCTCTGGGGAGTGATGTTCTCACCAAGTTCGCCAAGAAAGTGATTCCTGAAGGGAACGAACCTGTTGAACTTCCGTTAAGGCGGGTACAGTCACCGACATTGCCAATGCCACTGCCATGCGTTCCCTCCTTCAGGAGTCTCTTTGGTATCTTGAGATGGAGGGGAAAGATCTCTCCATGGCCCTCAGCAGGGACTTCACGATTCATCATATTTCTCTACCTGGCATGTGAGTGTCCGGCTGGGACTATCGTTAGTATCGCTAACGCTGTAGCAGGTCCGTCCCGTGGCAGGGTATGACCACCACTATCACTGCGCTCACGACCCTCAAGCGGAATCATACCCAGAATAAACCGAGATTTCCAAAGGGCGTTTTCAAACTCGCCGTTGCAGGCTACCTCGAGGCCATTTGCTCGGGGAGTTCTCGTAGCCATGGCGAACCCAGCGGGAGCACGGATCGGGCTAGTCCGTTCTTGGATGAAGAAATCCATCGTAAATGCGCTCGAAACCATGAAACCATTCCCCTTGCTATCAAGATTTTTGCTCCGGGTGCCCTGAGAGAGGAAGAACCAGCCATTTTTGAAGTTCCTAAGACGAGTCCTCTCGCCAAAAGTATGGACATACTCGAGTTGTTCGCCAGAAAGCACGTAAGAAAGCAGTAGGATGTCTAATATGTCATGGGGCTTCAAGTCCGCGATCTCGAACAATCTCAGGTAGAAAAATGAGCCCCGCGAGAGCAGCCACTGCGTAGTCGACTCCTTCGACTGGCTCGACTGGTTCTCGCTTGAAGCTCTGCACCTTTAGTATATCATGAGAGTATTTCCTTGAGGCTGCTGTACATCCAACGTCTTAGCCCTTGAAGAGATAACTTGCAGTCGAAAATTACGTTGCCTTGTAATGATGGCAATTAAATAACGCTCCAGGTCTATGCCATCATTAGCACCATCTCCTCCCGTTGTGGTGTCATGCTGTTGTTGGTGATGTCTTTGTTCATGTGTGCAAGGTGGTTGGGGTTCTTACACCAGGGAAGTACAATGGTCTCTCAATTGACATCGGGTAGCTTCAGACGGCTTCTAAGCCCTCACGAGGAGTCCCCACTCCCCTACCGAACCAACTTCGAAGATGCCGAGTTCATTTTGGCCCCCAACTCGCCCAATTCCTAGTTCCGGAATCATCGAAGAGTCGCGCTCATGCTTCTCGCGCAGTCGAATGAATTTTCTGGATACTCTCCCCATATGAGTATCATCAGCTATAGCTGTTGTCCCTCCATTGATACCAATGCGTGTCATCAGAGCAACTATCCTATTCCACGGTATACATGCGGTGGCAGGCCTGCAGAGTGGGGTAGATAACAATAATAGGATGGCTGTGCTCACCGGACTCTGCTGCTCTCCTGCTCTTTCAGAAACCGCCCCCTCCCGTCCCGAAGAAGACAAGGGTTTACCGAAGAGAGAATCAGCAGAGCGGGGACCCGCCGCCGAAGCCTTTCCTGGTAAGTACTCTAGCTTGGGTTCCGACCCCTTTGATTCTTACCGCAGAATGAACTCATTGGTTTCGTGCCTCCCGTTGCTTCCCAGATCACGGACCGTGATTCGTGGCTCTTGCGCTGGGTGGTTTTGTATAAGAAGTCGTTCTCAGCCCGCAGACTTCCGATTACCGGTAGATCCAAGTACTCCGACGTCTGAAGCTGACACGGCCTCTCCTCCAAGCAGTCCTGTAAGTCTCTCTGATACTGGCTAAGTGGGACTCTCCTTGGCGAGCAATCTCAGCGAATGAGTGACAGTGGGAAACGCCAGCACGCTTCAGGTGAGTCCGAATGGCGTCCAAGTTATGAACCGTCAAAATGAGGAGTTGATGAAGAAGCTGAAGGCGAGGGAACAGAAGTTGACTGAGCAGTTAGGAGAGGACGCTGAAGAACAGTCCACCCAGCCGACTGAACGCGAGCAGCCTGATGAACGAGATGGTCGTGCGCTCCCTCCTAAGCAGGGACGCAAGCCCAACTGGGACGACATTGAGGCGAGAAGCGTTAGAGCGTTGGTGTTATACGACTTGCGGCTGCCAGTGATAGTATTCGCCTTATTGTTCGGGATTGAGATCGCTACTCTTCGTGCTGAATTCCTCTACTCTCTCCGCCTGCTGATGATCATCGTGAATGGAAATTCCAAGAACGGTCATTGAACTCCCTGATGAAATCAACGACCTCCCACCCACGGCACCTCCTTTCGTAGGTCTCAGCCGAAGGCGTTACACCTGCCATTCCCTCGAAGAAGAACTCCCGCTCTGCAACGAACCAGCTGGGCCTGGTAACGATCTTTTCCTTCTACTCGCCCTGCAGCTTCCTTTGCTCAGGATACCATCACCGCCCAGCCCGATGCCACTAAACCCGTTCCAAAGCCGAGGGTTACTAAGTCGCCACCTTCCACGCCTACTGAAGACTCCCAGTCGAAGAACCCTGCATCCACCATGAGGTCCAGGTCACCGTCGCCGTCCGGATCCAAGTCTCGATCACCTTCTCCGGGATCACGTGCTCGGTTGCCGACGCCTGACGAGCTCCTTCAATCCACCAACCCTGCGCTCACCGAGAAGTCAAGTTCCAGATCGCCGTCGCCTGAAGAAACCTAGGTCACCTCTGCCGGGATCACGCCCTCGTCTGCCAACTCCCGAGGAGATCCGCCAATCTAAGAGTCTGCAAGTCTACGAGTCCCTACTGCAACCTCAGGTGTGCTCTCAACTGGTCCTCCCTTCGCGGGTGACCGTATCATCGACGCCGATGCCTTCCTTCAGGGCTTCACGTGCCGGGTGTTACATGCCTTCACCACTGCTGCGGATGAGAAGGTTCTGTACGAACTGGCTTTGAAGGGAGATGATATAAAGTTGTATTATAACGTGCTCGAGGGAGACGACGGACCAACGTGAGGTTTTGATATTCTCGCCATTACTGCTGTTACAGAGCGTTCCTTCAAAGTGGAGAAATCTGCAGCCGATTCGTGATCTAAGTTGAGGGTTTATGATGTTGTTGATTCGGATCCAAGCGTCAGCGTAGCAGGAAACTCTTCCTGTGCGGGAATTCTTCCATTCGGCGACTGAGAAGATTGACGTGGGTCTTGTCTTTTATTGGCAGTGTCTTTCTGGCCTTACTCCGAAGTAGTTGATCTGGTACTCTGATTCTTCTTGGGCGGTCTCGTCTCATCGCACTTGGTGCTCATCCTGAGCCTGTTCCCTGCTGCCTTCAGGGAGCGCAAGATTCCTACTACGACGAGCCTTAAGCGGGGTGGCATGCCTGACGACCTTCCGAAGTCTCAGCCGTCCGACTGTAAGGCGACCATGCGAGAGGTCCTCAAGTATGCCTGGAACTATGCCTCGGGGAGGTTCCGACCAAAGGAGGGAGGCGCCGTGAATGAGAGTCCGGTTCAACAGGAGTTCTCATGGCAGCTGGAGTTAGACTCCAACGATAAGTGGATATCATTCGGCGGTAAAAATTCATATGCGATAACACCCTCTCTGGGGAGTGATGTTCTCACCAAGTTCGCCAAGAAAGTTTTCCCTGAAAAAAAAGGCGAGCCTCTCAAACTTCCGGATACGCCGGTAAGGTCACCGATCTCGTCAATGCCACGGCCATGCGCTCCATTTTTCAGGAGTCGCTTTGGTATCTCGAGATGGAGGGGAAAGATCTCTCCATGGCCCTTAACAGGGACTTCACGATTCATCGTATTCGTCTGCCTGGCATGTGAGTGTCCTGCTGCCCAGTGCGCCTTCCAGTGCTCTTCACAATTATGCAGGCCGATAAGGTGGAAGGGCATGACCGCCGCCATCAGTGAACTCTCTGGCATAAAGGGAGATCATGCCCAGGAAGAACCAAAAACCTCCGAGGACATTGCCAAGAACGCCTTTGGCAGCTACTTGGAAGCCATCTGTTTGGAAGGCTCTCGTAGTTCCGAGGGAACCTTCAACGGCGAGACCGTGACTGTCTGGCCCTTCGGCAAAGAGATTTATGACAAATGCAACAAGAACAATATTCCAATCCCGATTCCAGCCATCATTTTCGAGCCGGGCGCCGTGAGACAGTCAAGAGAGAACGCCTTCCAAGTTTCTGCGAGAAGTCGTCTCGCCAAGGCCATGGAGGTGCTTGAACTCTTCGCCAGACGACATGTGAGAGGAAGAAACAAACCTGGAGACGTGAGCGTGTAGCGGCTGTGGTTTCAGGTTGTGAATTAAACGCCGGGTGGGATGTGGTGCTCCCCTTCGCACTGCCTATTACGTTGCTCTTGACGACGCCTACTTCTTCTCTGGCGAATCTTTCTCGTGGATTTTTGTCGCCGCCCGCAGTGGTAGCATGTTTATCAGTTCACTTCCCGTCGCAATAACCCCTGCTGTGGATGGGGCCTCCCCTCTGCCATTGTTATGCCCCTTCGTTGTTGTTTTGATGATAATGATGATGATGTTGGTCTATGATGCAGCTCGCTAGATTCGAGTTCTCACCGGCGCTTCCTCTTCGGCCGCTGAGGGAGGTCTGTCGGCCCGACCATCCGTCGGATGGCGCCCGCTTTATATCGATCATTCAGCGAGCCTTTCCTGAGCCGCGAAGGCACTGTTCATCTGCTCATTCTGGCAAGCGCCATCACGCAGGTGTCTCTTCAAGCTCAGTTCGTCCTTGTTGTTGCTGTTGCATGCGTAGCCCCCTCTACTTTGCAGGATCATCATTAGTAGTCCAGGCATCATTCCTCGGACAATTGGTAAGACTCCTCAAAGAGGTCAAGTTCGTTCGACTCATCACATGTTGGGCCTTGATCGACAAGGCCCAACATGTGATGTGTCGAACGAATGTCAAGCCGTCGAGGCTTGACGAATGCAGTATCACTACATTGCCATGCTCAAGTCAAACACCCTGGAAGTGTCCCTCCCTCTCTCAGATTGGGTGGGGCAGGAGGGACCTCCGCAGCTGTTCCGCAATTTACAAGACCAACGAGACGGAGTACCGATTGGAGTTCAGCGAAATAGCTCGCGAGTTCAAACTGGATGCCATTTCCGCCGCCGAGTGGGTCCCTACTTTCTCCATCAACTTCGTCAACGTCCCTCAGCATACCGTGAGGACTACACCCTTCGTCTCCTGACCAGGTCCATCGTTCACATGGGGCCGAGTGCCTCGGCGAAGTTCCGCCTGATTGGCCTAGTGGAGCGAGGCGCGTCTGCGGCCGGTCGTGGCGCTGTGGGCAAGTCACCGAAGGCCGCCTGTCTCGAAGCCATCGCGGCGCATCTCGACTTGGGTCACGAATACGCTTTGGACGAGCAGGCTCGTGAAGCCATCAATAGTCTCATAGATGGGCAAACAGAGAGTGCTTATCATTCATCCTTACCGAGCAGGCCTCACTTGTCAAAGGAACCAAGGCGGCGGTCTCTACCGGAGGGTTCGACCATTGGGGACGGGCGATCGAGGGATAATTTCACGGCAGCGATATTATCTTTGGATGAAGCGCCGAGCGGTGGTTTCGATCTTTCAAGTTTGGGTGACGTTATGGATGGTATGAGGGGCCTCGGAGGCATAGTAGGAAGAATGACTCTCAGGGACGCATGGAGCGGTATGCAAACGAAAAAGGTAAGTCGGAATGAACTGCCTGCTCTGGAGTTGCACCCGGGAATTTCGTCCAATCAGGATGCCGAATGCTCATTGGCCCGGGTGTTTAACGTCGAGCCTAGCCTGCAGTACGACTATCGGATGACTATTGACAAGGAAGGGAACGCCGCGGCCAGTCTGACCATCAAGGTCCTGAAGGACGGCATTGTCGAAAAAAAGTACTACTGCACCGCATCGAATTCCGATGCTCTCTGATTTTACCGTCCTGTCGATTTTCTCTGCAGATTTTTCTCATTCGACGTCCCCCTGGACGAGGTGGAAGAGGCAAAGAGCGAAGAGAGGGCGGCGACGGAAAGATGATAAGTGCTTTCCAAAAACTGAGGGAGAATCTTTGGTCGCTGATGGGAAGATTCAAAAAGCCTCTTCGCGAGAAGCTGATGCCGCTCATAAGCTTGAAAGTTGAAAGGGAGCTGACAGCGTCAGCCGCGTCTTTCGCTGAGAAGTCCGGGATCTTCGTCCTCGAAGGTGGCACGCTGGCAGCCACCGTCATTCGAGAATTCGTCGCTGATGAGCTGAAACGCGTTCGTGAATCGCGTAAGGTTAAGGTAGTGGTGAAGAGGGATCCCGAAGAGCTGAAGGTATTAATCCCGCGAGATGAGACTTCGGAAGCGCCCTAAGTTGACGGATCGGTGCCTGCAGCAATCTCGATTGTGGTTCAGGATCCTGTGCTGTGCGAGGCGTCACAGATGGGCAACCTTCATGCAACTAAACGGCAGCTAGGCCTGGTCGAACTTCAATTGAAAAGGATTTCACGATTCACAAGATAGGGAAGTTTTGGTATTGCCGAGCGGATTCTTTTTACAGCGATACATCTCCGTGTGTCAGGCCTGGCTCCTCGAAGCTTGACGGTTATTCTGAGAAGTTCAAGCTTGCGCTATCGCAGTTCTTTGACCCGTCCTCTCTGACGGGCGCTGATCTTGGCGCAACAGACGACACTACTTTGTGTCGCTTCGCCATTCAGGCCCACCTGAAGGCCGCCTTGGAGTACGGTAGAGCGGTACTGATCGGAAAACGCGAGGAACGGCCGGATGAGAAGGGAGCAGAGATGAAGGACATTGTCGATTGGGAAGGGAAGGAGTTGGACTCGGGGACAAGAGCATAGGAAGAGTTTCCGCGTCGAGCAGGGTTCTAGGATGGAAGAGGGCCTGCTGGCGATGGAGAGAGCTGTCACAGAGAATCCTGTAGGGGAGAAGGAGAGGTATCTTACACAGTGCTGTCTGTCTAGGATATGCCATGTCGAGCTACTTGGGACACTGATGATAAAAGATACTACTTTGAGATGTATAGAGATGACGAAGAGCTAGCGACGAAAATCTTGGATTTGCGGATGATAACGGACGGAATGTGAGCCCGGATGGCTGATAGTTGGGCCCTCTTTAGTCGACCTCTTCGCCGCGGGTCTAGATTTCGTCGCTAATCAACTGTGAAATCGGTAGGCCAACTAAAATATTGAATCTTCACAACATTCAACCAACGGCTCGGCACTTCAGAAAAAGCTCCTCGAAATAATCGCGCACTCGAGTGCTGTGAAAATTTGACTACGAGAAGGGAGGAGGGCTATGAATAGTCGCGGAACTTAGTGTGGTCGGATTCTCACGCTATCAATTTCAGAACCGAAGTTTATCCTCTGAGATCGTTAACAGAGCGAGGTCCTTACGAGACCGCCCGGGCAAAATGTCTTCAACAGTGGCCGGCCAGTTCACCGCGGAGCAGCACACGCAAAACGTGCCTTATCTCCATCGCTTGCTATCTGTGGTATGCCAAGATTCTTGCTGCTGGATCCAAGGGGAAAACAACAACTGGACCGAAGTTCTTCGAAGCTCTCGGACAGATCCAGGCAGCTGCGGAGGGAGAAGACAGTGGACCTATTGATCTTGGACGAACCCCAGCCGCGTATCTTGACGGGCTCCTTCCTGCGATCCACTCGCACGCTTTGAAAAGGGTACGGAACGACCCTGAATTGGGTTTTGTGCTGTCAGTAGGTGGGGTAGGTCCGTTGCGAGTGTCGTGGAAAGCAACGTTGATCTCAGACTACCGAGCCGGTCTGCCGAGCCTTCTCCTCGACACCAGGAGACCGCGAGGGCTTCACAAGGGAGCTAGCTCTCTATGCGCTGTCGAGTGATAGAGTTGTACTGGGAGAGAGTTATTTGTCGGAAGAACAGCTGAAGGAACGTGCTGGCAAAGAAGGAGGGTGAGATGGAGGGGGAGGCAGGGCTGCTGTAGCGACTTTCAGCGTGGCAGGCCTCCGTCGTACGATGAGGAGAAGAGACTCGACCAGTTAGTGACCATAGGGGACCCCGCTATGGGACGACGAGTGGCTCGAAGCCCAAGAGCTGAACTCCTGCCAAGAGAATCTTTTTGAGTATCTTATGCAAGGGTGGACCACCGTACGAGCCCCCGCCTTAAAGGAATTGGGAGCCGACCAGAGAGTCAGAGGATGGATGGCAGAGCTTTTGGTGGCAGAGATGAAAGACCAGAATCGGGTTTGGGCGCAGAGGGCATGGACACAACCGGTGGAAGAACTGCCCCTGTACAAATTGAAGCAATCCGCGCTGTCGGTGTGGATGATGGAAATAATGATGAGAAGCGATATGACTTGGACCACCGTCACTACTACTCCGAAAGGAAACGTAACAGCATTTGAAGGCCCACCTTTGGACGTTGACGATCACTTTGAAGCGGAGGTGGGAGGCCGCTGACTTGTCCGCACCTGAGCAGGGCTCCGAGAGGGGCTGTCGTATGCCTCATTCCATCGTCTTTAGGTCTCCTCGCCGTCGGTGTGCGGAATCGAGGTTATGGCCAAGGGTGGGGCGGCAAAGAAGGGTAGAAGGCCATCCATGAGTATGTCTCTCACCAGAGAGTTCCTCCTGCACAATATCCAAGGCCCAGAATAGTACCGGGGAGGGGGTCCAGCTCGGGATCATAGTTCGGGCGCTCGATGGCGCAGCTTCGAAAATGCTATTCCATCTCACCACTCGCAGCGAACGGAGGGTTGATAGTCAATGGTCTTCGGTTTAATGATTGTCGCCTCACCCGCGCAGTTGACTCCCATGAGAGACCATGGTGGAGATACGGTCTTCACGAGAGTGATGATTGACTCAGCGACCGTTCCGCCATGTCTTCGCTACGATCTCGTATTGGTTGTTGTAGCTAGTAGCTGTGGCCAGTAGTGGCGAATAGTGAGGTTGTTGATAGTCATGATGTCATCGTACGTGATGCTTCGATAGTATCTCACCGGTGATTCTTGCTCTTCACTCTGGTCCATGTACTAGCGTCGCTCAAAGCGAAGATTCGTGGCTGAATTGCCAGCAGGACCTCTGTGTTCTCTCAGTGACGGTAAAGGAAGCATACTCCTGAGGAAGTTCTTCTCCCGCCGACTCTCTGACAACATACCGTCATCTTTCCCGGACGAATCAGATCAGAAGTCCCTGCTGATTGCCCTCTGCAAAGGAGCTCTTTTCGAGTATCTCTCCACGGCCTCGGCGATGATGCTCGACGAGCGAACATTCGGCAGTGGAACGCATGCGAGGCGGCTTGAGGTCTCGGCGTTGACCACGAAGAGTCTGGTGAGAGGAACTGGTGGCGTTGTGGTATTCCGTGTCGATGAGGGCAGCCCGTTTGGCAGTGCTGTGGAGGACATGTACAATCTCGCTATGGACTCGGTGGGCTGTGGCCTGGGCTACCGTCTGTCCATTTTGTTGTTCAGGATCGTGATTGCAGCTTGTCGCGAATGGCGGAGAGAATCCCCTTCCCTGAACCCATAAGTGTGCTGCACGATATAACAATGAAGTCGACACCCAGCCGAGGCGTGATCGTCTCCGGGGAGCCCTTCAGTCTCATGAACTCTAGAAAGTGGGTCCATCTGATACAAGAACGACTAGCGGCTCTTCACGCCAGTCTGTACTGCTATTACTCCTTTTTCCGTCATGAATTCGCGCATAGTATGCTGAATGCTCCCAACTCGCATGACTGCAATTCGCCACTGAGTCGGAGGGGAAGGAATCGCGTGACGCACGAAATAGATACGATAGAAGTAGTGCGAACACAGCAAGCCTTATTAGGCTGAGCGATGTGACCTTGGTCGGTTGGGATATTTTGGCTGTTCGCCTTGGTTTACTCCGTGCCGCAGCTCCCGTTGAATTCACGGATGGCTGTGCTGCACTGGGAAGTGATGCACTCCAGTGCAGTAGACTCTTGCTTAATATCCTGATCTCTGCCCGTCTTCAGGTCTTTCCGTGAGGATGTGACCACTAAGTTGATGGACCCGGCCCTCGGCGAAGAGGGGTTTCCCCGCTCTTCACTTGTCGTGCGAGGCTGGTAGACATCCTCAAGAGAGCGTGGATGAGCGTGGCTGGTGACTGGAGTATGCTCCGCGAACGAGTATCCCGGAAGATTAGAGGCAGAGGTGGAAGCAGGAAAGTGGAACTATTCTGGAGGAAGAGGATACGAGGCTGTAAAGCCGTCCCTGGCTGATTATATTCTGCATGCTTATAGTCGCCCTGTGTTCCTACCCTTGGTGGAGCGAGAGATTGCGCGACGCAATAGCCTGCAGAGTAGGGCTGGAGCTCACCATCAGGTGAGTAATAGTAAGATAATGACCGCTGCTCCCTCGGAGGTGAGGTAGCCTTGATAAAGTGGTGGATAAGATCTTCGCCGGTAGCCTTTAGAGATAGTGAACGCATTCGAGATGATCTTCGCCACTGTCAAGATTCTTCACTGAAGAGCCCGTTTGGACTGGAGCATTGTATCGTGAGTCTTTCAGGAGGCTCTTGATTCATGCAGCATCGAGACCGTCGAGAAGCGGAAGACCGGCGGGGCAGTGCCTAGGTTCTCCCTTTCACTCAGGAGTGACTTCAGCATGCACAGGATTGGCCTGCCAGAGTAAGCGTGCCCTAGGCTGTGTCCAGTGGACAACTTCTCCTCAGTGGGACGCTCGGCTTTCTCGAGGAGCTGCGCCCATTGTGGCGTCTGCTGCCAGCTCTACCGAGACCCCGGATGACAGTCGTCGAAGTCTGTCAGCAGACCCTGTTCGACTACCTTCGCGCTGCGCAAGAGAAGCTCCCCAACTCAGTTGATAGGCTACAGGAGGATCACTACCAGGAGATGGGCTCGGCTGTGGTGACACGGGGCAGCACTACGTTCCAAGTGGGCGAGAAGACCGCAGTTGGAAAGGCTCTTGTCGGCCTGGCGGAGATGATGAGAGACTCGATTGAGTGAGCTTCTGCCTCGCTCGAGGCCCCTAACGGCACAAGAGTCTTATCGGCTCCGAACTTTCAACTTCTTACCAATTTACGCGTGTATTTGGCCCTTGGTTAAATTGCGCCCTTTTTCACGTTCATGATGATGATGTTCAATCCATGAAGGATGATGCTGTTGGTCCTACCCCTCTGGAGTCGTCTTCGGAATCTCTTTTGAGGTCGCCAGCAAGGCTACCTCCCGTCTGCACAGTCTTGCCTCTTCTCTTCATGCATGGTTCGGCGTACTATCTCCTACTCCTCCTGCCACTGTCAGCTGTACTGCTTCAATCAGCGGTCGCTACTCTATCGGGGTCATCACGGGTAGGAGCCCCATTTATTGCGTTCCCTCTCGTCGTGCTTGCCGATGGTTGTAGTAGGTGATGTTGATGCTCTCCCTCAGGCCGGTAGAGTGACAGACTATGAATGCACAGCTCAATACAAGGATAAGAACAACACTTACTGGTTTTCTTTCATCAAATTCGAGGGATCATTTCTCCTCACGACCGCTATGAAGGACAAGTGAGTCTTTGAGGGTCCACCAGCGGGTCGGTATGCTGCCACTCGGTCATCCCGGGCACTGGTATCAGCAGAGTTTGGGCGAAATGTGGTACTGGTATGATCCCTGCTGTGTCAGGTCACGCGTGAACTTATCGCCTCCAGGGAATACTGGCTCTTGCGAAAGTGGGCGAGACGTCAGAAGCACTCTTCGGCAGGAGGAAGAGTACAACTACGGCCAAGTCAGGGGCTCCTAAGTGCATCGAAGGGATCGCAGCGTATATGGGTCTCGGTTATCTGTACTCTACTAATAGAGGGGGTGCACGCGTGATTATCAACAATCGCCTGCTGTCGACCAGTCGTAGAAGCTCAGCCACCGAGGGCGGAAATCTCGACGCGGCTACTAAGTCACGCAGGCTGGTTCAAGAGGTGGATGATGCTCCAGGAGCTAAGCTGCCGGATGCCCCTGAAGGGATAAGAACTGCGATAACATCGCTGAAGAGATCGAAATCGGGTGCCTTCGAACTGTCCAACTCGTTGTATGCCGAGGACGGAGTGAGGGGCATCTATGATGTTGTTGAAAGGGTCATCACGGTGGATCCTGAGAATGGAATAAGCTCCGGAACAGTAAGCAGCTGGTGTTCTCGTGGAATACTTGTCTTTGGTCACCGATGGTCCTCAGCCTGTTGGAGTAGGCTCACCAATGGTCTTCCATCTGTTCTCAGGATACTGCATGTGAAGTAGTTCGAAGGTTCAACATCGTCAATCAGCAATACGACTACCGTCTAATCATCGATCGGAAAGGGAGAGCCAGCATTTGCCTCACTCTGAGGTCCTTCAGGACACCCTCGATGCAGTCAGCGTAATAAGCATACGTGGGTGGGCTCAGTGATGCGTCTTTCGTATCGAAACTGCTGGTGAGATATTATGGCATCATAGGGTGACAGTAGACTGTAATATACTGGGGACGTGTCACCACAGCATCAAAGGGTGACAGTAGACTGTAATATACTGGGGACGTGTCACCACAGGATCAAGGGTGACAGTAGACTGTAATATACTGGGGACGTGTCACCACAGGATCATAGGGTGACAGTAGACTGTAATATACTGGGGACGTGTCACCACAGCATCATAGGGTGACAGTAGACTGTAATATACTGGGGACGTGTCACCACAGCATCAAAGGGTGACAGTAGACTGTAATATACTGGGGACGTGTCACCACAGCATCATAGGGTGACACTAGACCTCATTTTTGCCTTAGTTGCCAGACCTTTGGAGTCGCTGAAATCTCGAGGAGTAAAAGTGAAAGGAGAAAGAGTCGATCGACCAAACCCTGCCATACCAGACTAGCTGGCCACATTGTGTCCTTGATGGGAAGCTATAAGAAACCCGCAGAGAATAAGCTCATCAGCCTGCTCAAAGCACGAGTGGAGAGCGAGTTATGGAGAGCCACTGAGGACCTGGACACAGCGCTGTTCGAGATGAAGGGTGACACCCAAGTAGCGGCGGTTATGGAGGAGTATGTGGCCACCAAATTAAAGGACACTGCGAGTGCTCTCGGGATGCGACCGATCAGAAGAGATCCCAGCAGGAAGGTGAGAGCGCCTCGTCGGACCACTTTCCGCGTTCGAGCGTAGGGGCGTCTTTCTTGAAAAAAAGAATCCGCAATTTTCGCTCGTCTTACAACGGCAGACGGCTGGTCTGCAACCACTAGCCTGGAGCTCCTAGTCTACCACAAGACTAAGCTTGAGAGCTGCTTTTGAAGAGCATCCCGGAATGTGAACTTTGCTTTCGGACCTAGCTCTTGAACTCGAGCTTCCGCGCACGTATATCGTTCAGGAGCCGGTGTTGTGCGAGCTGACGCTGATGAGTACGGTCGAAAAACGGATGGGAGATCTCGAGCTGCAACTCAATACAGATTTCACCATACACAGAATACACCGGCTGTGGTAGGATCGACACGTAGGTTCCCGTCCAGTGGTAGCCAACTGCCCTCTCAGGGCCAAGTCGCAGTTGAGCGAGGAGTATCCGGAAAAAATGAAGCTCATTTTGTGGCGGTTCTTCGAGCCCTCTATACCCCTTCTGAAGAACCCTAGAGCCACTACTGACGCTGAGCTCTGCCGTATGGCTCTGTATCACCATATTAATGCTGCTTTGGCGTACAGCAACACTGTGCGGGGAGGATATCACCGCCCTCTGAGCGAGGAGAGGGATTCACAGGACATCATCCTTCGGGCGCAGCTTGATGGCGAGAGGTCGGCCTTCTATGTGGTGGAAGGGTCTCATGCGGCAAACGCCTTGTTGGTCATGGAAAAAGCCGTGAAGGAGCGCCCTGTAGGTCGAATAGGGAAGAGGTTGCATGAGTACGTCGAAGAAGGGACTTAGCGGAGAATTTTCCCGGAAATTCTTGCTTTTCTGATCGCTGTATTCACTCTGCCGCGCTCTTGGACTGGGCGTATTATCAACTGCATTCAGGATATGCCCTGTCGAGCTACCTGGGATTCTCCCGAGAAAAGATACTACATGGAGTTGGACCGAGAGGCCGTTGGAGGCGTCTTCGGGCTGAGAATGATAACAGACGGGAGGTGGGTCCACGACCATACCGAAGCATATCATAGGACTGCGGCCCATGCCGCTAGCACTATGTCATTGGGACTATGATAGCGCCATGCGTAGCACTGACATATGGTGGTGGAGGAGAGTGGCTGCTCTTCAATCTGCATCAGTTATACCATTTTCAGCCTAGTTCCGGAGTCTTCACGGTCGTCAAGCGTGGAGTGAGACTGCTACTTGCCCGAAATTGACTTGTGCAGCTGAGTCCTTAGTTTCATTATTCTCAACGTGAATTTAGGCAAAGCCGTGTCGGGAAATGTGGAGCTCTCCATCCACACCGCTAGCTCCTGCCTTACTCCTTTCGCACTACTATTACTCCCCATTATGCTCTTCGGCGACTTTCCGTCGACTCTGGCTCTCTTCCTTCATATAAGAAGTTAAAGCTCCTCTTCTCAGTATCGACTTCTACCCGCTGCTAAAGGAACCTTATGAAAATGCCGCAGAGAAGTGCCTTCAACAACCACAAGGGAATCAGCCGAGGAACAGTGATCGCGAAACCTGTATCTTCTCTATCGCATGTTACCTCTGGAACACCCGAGCTGATATACCGTGGCCTTATGTAGGGCCTCAAGGGGGCGCCAAACCTTCCTTCGCTGCCATCCTGGCATTGGTCGTGAACAGCGCGACACTATCACAACAACATACTTTGGGGCTCGGGCTCGATAGACCTAGGGGTGGTCAGCAGTGATCTCCTGAATATCGTGGTACCATGGATGCACTCCCAAGGCCTTACGACGATGCAGAACAATCCTGATGCTGGTATGATCATACGGGTAAGTGCCTGCCTCTGCACGTCGCTCGTCTAGTGATGGTCCTGCTCTTTCAGGACCTCGAACCAATATGTCAAGCTGCATTGGTGACGGAGGACAGGATTGTTGGGGTCAACACGCGAGCTCACCCTCTCTGTGCTGAAGGGCAATAAGATCGTTCTTGGCGAGACCAGCCTCACGCTGGACCAGCGCAAGAGACGTGTGGCTGCAGTGAAGTAAGAGAATACGTTGACAATGTCGTTGTAGGAAATGTAGTACTAGAACGCAGCTAGGATAGACTGGGCTGAGTCCGGTCTAGCAGCTCATAGTGAACGAGATAGAACAGATAGAAAGTAGATTAGTTGAGAGAACTAGAGTTGGTAATGCGAAGCTCGTATGTTCGTGTTATATAGACAGCTGTCTTGTAGCATTTGATCTTGTTTCTCATCAGGCCTCTCGTGGCCGACAAGGAACTGAGGCTCGACGAGAGGCTCGAGAGGGTCGACTTGAAAGCTGATATTGGGTCTCTGGAAGGAAAGAAAATTCTCAATACTTGCGAGAGACGCCTCCTCGAGTACCTCATGCGGGGTTGGAAGTTTGTTCGGTCTGAGGATGTTAAGAAGGCCGGGGGTGGCGATCATCACAACCTCGAGATGAGGGTATCAGAATACCTCCTTGCCGAGTATGAGGACCCCAAGGCCTGGACACAGCCAGTCAGGGACCTGCCCGTATACCGACTCATACAATCTACACTCGCCGTCAAGATAATGGGCAGTTTAATGAGGATGTCCAACCCCACATGGTCGGCCGTGCAGTACCCCGAAACTTCTACTGGAGCTGCGAGGGCGGGGGATGATGAGATCTTCTTATTGGACTCCGCTGCATTGGTAGGGCGGATTGCCTGCTAGCTCATGATTGCCATCTGGACTGTGCTGAAACAATCTTCTGTCGCAATGGTTTAGTCTGAATCTACGTAGATTGGTGAGCGTCCTCAGTTCTTCATCGGGAGAGTGTCATTGTATGGGGTTTAAACTGAGGGAGATACCGCCCCTCGTGCTGCCGCCAGGATGCGCATTCGGGAATGAGTGTTTCCCTTCAGGATGCACAAGCGTGCGCCGTCCAAGTGAGCCAAAGGGACGAAGCGGGCAGCAGCAGCGGGAGTGTGCCATCGATGAGTTTCTCTTTGAGTCCGGATTTCCTTATACGAGAGATCAAGGGCCCCAACTAGTGAGCGGGGAAGATGCTACTTATCGAACCTCGCCTTTGCGCTGATTGGAATGTGCTTTTCGAGTGGGTCTGTTAGCCTTCGACCTTCTCCTCTCTTTTGATTAGCGAGGGCCCGGGACGAATCAGACTTCGACAGCACATCATGAGGACACCACTGAGCATTGATGGTCGAAGAACTCTGCGGAACTCGTCCGCGCTCTTCTTCTGCAAAAGGACTCTCATCGATTATCTCAACGTGGCTGTGACAACCTTGACCGGGCAACGCGTACTCGAGCGGCAATCCGAACCTCAAGTGTTGAACCATTTCGCTCTGGACGGCGCTCAAGTGAAGGACGTTGAAGGCATGGTCTTCCGTGTTGACGGAGAGGATCCAGTGGCGGAGGCGGTCAGCGCTCTGCATGATCTTGCAGTCGCTTCGGTAGGAGAAAAACTACCGATTTTCCGGTCGACTGACTTGAGTTAATCTCCTCAGGAGCAACGTTGTAGTCTGACCAGCAAGGGAGTGGCTACGAATGAGGCCAATGAGGCCTACGATATAGTGATAGAATCGACGCCGCAGGACGAAGCGTTGGTATCGTTGAAGCCCTCAATGCAGACTGCGGTGGCACTGCGGCTGCCGACCAGCCGGGGAGAGTTGACGAAGCCGAAGTTCGATTTGAGTACGGTTTTCCCGCCGTTCACTTGTCCCTCGAGGCTAGCGGACATACTGATGAAGGCATGGATGGGCTCTACCAGTGAGGCTGGGGTCCTCAGCCAACGTGTGCTGGTGAAGGTGGAAGCAGAGGCCAGGGAGGGAAAGTGGGAGAACTTGGCCGAAGGGGATTACGCAGTCCAGGGAGGCGACTACCCTTTCCAACTACATTATGACGAAGTTTATCGCACCGCTTGCCAGAGGGGAGCCGGTGAGAAGACGAGCACTTCCCGAGGTGAGCAGGAACCACCCGCCCGCAAAATCCTCGAGCGTACCTCAGGAGCCACTCGATCTGTGCGTCATCGAGACCCTCGAGAGAAGACTTTCTAGTGGGGCGGAGCCGCAGTATTCGCTTGCACTCAAGAGCGACTTTCAGCCTCCATAGAATTGTCCTACCCAGGTAAGCGTCTTTTACTTTGTGAAGGTCTTTGATATGGTTTCTCCCTCAGGAAAATACTCGAGACGCCCGAAGAGCTAGAGCCCATCTGGGAACGCATCAAGGAGAATTTGTGGCAGATCCCGTTCCCACTCTCAAGGATGACTCTGGTCGATGTTTGTGGTCGCACCCTGGTCGACTACTTGACGGCTAGGAGGCGACTAGACCCTGAGTGGCAGAAGGACAGGCATCGTACTTTTGAGAATCGACTGGGAGAAGCTGTGGTGGAGTCTGGGAGCATCAAGTTCAAGGTCCCCCTTACCAGTGATATCGGACTATCTCTCATGTATTTAGCGAGGATAACGAGTAAAGGGAAAAGTGGTGTGTTCGGCGATGCGTCTCGGACGGGCGAGATGCCCCGCCAAACTTAGCAGCGGCCGGTGTCTGATGTTCTCATGGTGTGATGTGCTTATTACGGAACCGCTCGTGTTGTTGGTCGCTCGATGATGGTCTTGGCAGCAGCCCAGCCTTCCCTTGGGCTCCATGGATCATGGCTGCTTCGATCATGCCCACTGAGGGGTAGCGCGATTTGAGGGTACACTGCAATCGCTCCCGAGAGTCGAGTCATTGCTAGGCAAAACGTTGATAGCAAAATCTAAATGTTCGTTCCAAACTGGGTGTTCCACAATTCCTTGTATACATCACTCAGCTCCTTCTACATTCTCATCGACGTCTACCTAGCATAGCGGCGAAAACTTTGCTAGTGTCACCACTGGTGATACCAAACATTCGTATAGTGCCAATAGCTTCTTCGCTTCGCTGATCGGCGCCTTCGCTGCTCGTGCAGTTCGTGTCGCTTCCATGCATGCCTTAGCTCTCCCGCTGGCGATATCAGCAACCTTGGCCGTCGCGTCTCTTTCCACCTCGAAAAAGGTGAGTGCTGATCAAACAGGTTAGGCTGTAGTCCCGATCTTCGTAAATACGCCTTTATGATGGCAAAGGTAGGCGATTCGTATTCGCCTCATTTCAAGCCTGGATGCTTTGGAGCAACACCAGTCTCGGAGCCCATGAAGGAAAGCGACGCGGGACGTTGATTTCTCGCGACCACGCTTATCGATAGAGCGTAGATTATTCTTTATTTGCGCTCTTTCTTGCGCAAGGTCGGCAAATTTACAGCAAGAGAATTCTGGAGTTATCGTCAAGGAAAACAAAAGGTTCTCAACGGGTGCTTCAGTTGAGCCCAACCTGGAAGTTGCAACTACTCAAAAACAATATTGACAGTGCCAACTTTGACGAGTCTCCCTCGTCTCTCCCTCGTCTGAGTCTTTTTGGCTCAAGAACAGCAATGAGCAGCCAAATTTGACAGTAGTTGCACAAGTTTGACGTTGTGACAGTGGAAACTCTGGCGAGAAGTATGTGCATAGAGGAACAACGAAGTCCGATCAGCTCATAGACGGAGTCGCACTCGAAAAGCTGTCGGGTGTGGGTCCGTCATAACCGTGAATCCGGTTGTGAATACTGTCGTGACAACAGTACAGTTAATAATAGAAAAACATCCGCCAAGTTGTTGCTATTCTTGGCTGGACACTTACTGAATGCTCATCGGGAAATGATCCACTAGGAAGCCTCATTCTGAGCGCTGTAGAGCGATTGCGACTTTTGCTTAGCTAAAGAAACTGGGGAAGGCGCCTCCGAGCTGTACTGCCGTTTTCAAAGGCAAAGAGAGCAAGTACTCCTTCCTCTTCGTCGAAGAATGGGGCGAAACTTTCCTGAGTGTTGCAGCAAAAGATCAGTGAGTCTTCGGTCCCTTCTCGTTCTCGCTCGTCACACACCGCCACGGTACGGGTGTCGCTTCTGGGTTCATAACAATTTACTCGTTCCATTGACCGAAGCTCTCGCATTTCACGGTCAAACTGCGTCATCGTTCCTTGCACTTGCTGGCGTCTTCCGTTGTATTGCGACTGTTGCTGCTACTATGTTGTGCAATGATCAACCTTTGATACCACCACTGCGGCCTCTGGGGGATCTGCGTTCTTCATGATTCAGGTCAGTTGTCCGCCTGACCCCAGCTGCCTTAGACGTCTTCCTTCAACTTGGCATGACGCCGGACCGCATTTTCGGCGGCTTCGCTGACGATCCTGATATCCCCAAGTCGAAAACAGCGAGATGCCGAGGGACCATAGCAGCTTATCTAGGCCTAGGGTACCTGTACTCTACGAACGACGGAGGGGCGCGGGCTACAATCAATAAGCAACTCTTTCCTGTTGACCGTAAACGACTATCGTCTCTGCCGACCCGACTTGGTCGAAAGCCTCGAGGAGGTGGGAATCAGGATAAACTGAAGGAGCCACCGAAAGCGATCAAAGCTGCGGTCTCGTCGTTGGAAAAGCGGAGTGGTGATGTCTTTGATTTGTCGGCCTTGGAACATGGTGAGGACTGCGCGAAGGGCCTGTTAGAGCTCGTAGAAAGAGTGACGAGCGCGGATTCTCATAACGGGTTGAAATCTCGACGGGTGAGTCCGGGGTATTGTACTCAGCGATGGTCTCTGCGAGCAGGACTGCCGCAATGTTCTTTTCTGTTTTCGGGAAAATGATGATAAGTTTGAGCTCGAAAACTCTGAGCGAGAATCCACCGAGAGCCATGGTTGTGGACATTGTGACGTGGACTCGTCGTTGCTTGTTAGTCAGAAATGAGATTTTGATATTTTTCAGGATACAGTTTGCGAGGTTGCGAGGATATTCAACATCGAGCCGACCCAACAATATGATTATCGTCTCACTATAGACAGTGGGGGGAACGTCAGCGTGAGCTTAACCGTGACGTCGCTGAGAAGACCGACTGTGCAGTCTTCGTAATAGCGGCTCAACGGCTATGATCATTCTATTTTGCCATTCTCGTCGTGGTTGGAGATCTTGATTTTGGCTTCAGTTCCCAAAGCTTCGAGATCCCAAGCGATTCAAGCAAGAAGAAAGGGCGGTCGGCCAAGACATGTTTCGACAGATTGAAGGAACACTTGTTCGCTCTGATGGACGACACTAAGAGACCGCTCCAAAGCAAGCTTATGAACCTACTGAAGCTGCGGGTTGAGGGGAGAGCTGGCTCGGGCTAATGATGATAGCAAGGCGACAGTGTTCGTCATGAAGGGCGATACCCAGGTGGGAACGATCATGGAGGACTATGTTGCTGTTGAAATGAAGCGATCTGTCGGTCCTCTGGCGAGGATACCGGTCAGAGGAGATCCTGAAAAGACGGTAAGTCATCGAGGTGTGTGCACTCATTGTGATGATGTTAGTCAATCAGGACGCGGTACTGTGTGAGGTGATGCACATGGGGGATCCGAGCGCTGAGGGTAACAAACACCCAGGGGCGCTGGAACTACAGCTCGAAGCGAGATTTCACAATACACAAGATACATCGACTCTGGTAGGACCCCTGCTGGATACCATGGTCATTAACCATTCTCTTGCGGCAGGACAAAGTCGAGTATGGACGATGAGTATCCGGAAAGGTTGAAGTGGACGCTGAGACGATTTTTCGAGCCCTCCGTGTTAACTGTGAAAAAAGGCAGTAAAGTGAATGACGTCCATCTGTGTCGCATCGCCATTTACGACCATCTGAGGGCCGTATTGAAGTACAGCAACGCGGTGAGGGGCAGCAACTATCACCTGGGCTCGAGAGGGAACGATCTGAAAGACATTACTCATTGGCCGGATGAGGAAGGCCCCCGGATCGAATTTCGGTTGGTGGACGGATCAAAGATGGCGGAGGCCTTGTTGGAGCTCGAGAGAGCCGCGAAAGAGCACCCTGTAGGACCGGCCTCTTTGCAACTGGATCTCGTCTGATTCGGTTGCTAAGTCGGCTACCAGCCACATCGTCTATGTAGAAACCTGAGGGGCTAATCGATCATGCGCGCTCACTCAGGATATGCCTTGTCGAGCTACCTGGGATTCGTCTCGGAGAAGATACTACATGGAGTTGGATCGAGAGGCCGACAGAAGCGTCTTTGGGCTGAGGATGATAACAGACGGCGAGTAGGTACACAGCCACTCGTAACATCATCAACGCCTCCAAAAGGGTCTCTGTGATAGCTGTGTCGCTTGATGCCTCGCCACAGAGACCATCTCGAGGAGAAAGTCTTTTCAATATAGTCACTGGCACAAACTTTAGTGACGGCATTCCTTAACAGCGCTGATACCATTCACAAATGTATTGTTCATACTTGCCCTCATTTGTTCCGCCGTTACATCAGCGCAATACCTGATGGTACTCTTGTTCCTTCGCTGATCCCCAATGATAACCGTGAGGCCCTTCGAACGTGTCGAGAGCAAGTTGCTCTCGTCAATCTTCTCGCCGTTCACCATCGTAGGGTGGGCGAGCGGCTTTATAAATTCTCGTTCTTTATTTACTCAGGACCGACGTGTATCCGTTGGTGAAGGCGCCATACGAAGAGGCTAAGAACCGATGCCTTCAACAACCCCAAGGCAGCCAGCCTAGAATCAATGATCGTGAAATCTGTATTTTCTCTGTCGCCTGCTACCTCTGGGATACTCTAGCTGACATGCCGTCCCCTTACGCGGGAGTTGGAAAAGACCACCAAGGCCTCCTTCGCTGCTATCCTGTCGGTGGTCGAAAACAGTGCTAAATTGTCACTCGAGGATAGAGCCGGGTTTGGGTCCATAGACCTCGGCGTGGTCAAGAGCGATGTGGTCCATACTGTGCTGCCCTGGATGCACGCTCGAGGGCTGATGAGGATGCAGGGGAACCCCGACGGTGGCCTCTTGCTCCGGGTAGGGGGAAGGGGACTGGCCTGGCGTTGTGATGGCCGTTTTCTGATAGGATCTTGAACCTATTTGTCAAGCTGCATTGGTATCAGCAACAGACGGCACCGAAGGCGAGATGAGGGAGCTTGCTCTATCCGTCTTCACGGATAACAGGATTATACTCAGCGAGAGCAGCACGACATTGGCACAACGGAGACAGCGTGTGGGGTCTGAGGAGTGAGTGACTTGTGCCACGTCAGCCGTCGAGAGATCCCGACTATGTGTCTTCATTAGGGCTCCATCGTTCGACAACGAGAAGAGGCTCGACATGATGTTGAAGAAAATACGTTCCGTACCGGGCGACAAATATTGGACTAATAAGAACCTGAATACTTGCGATAGACGCCTCCTCGAGTACCTCATGCGGGGTTGGAAGTTTGTTCGGTCTGAGGATGTTAAGAAGGCCGGGGGTGTCGATCATCACAACCTCGAGATGAGGGTATCAGAATACCTCCTTGCCGAGCATGAGGACCCTAAGGCCTGGACACAGCCAGTCAGGGACCTGCCCGTATACCGACTCATACAGTCTACACTCGCCGTCAAGATAATGGGCAGTTTAACGAAGATGTCCGACTTCACATGGTCAGTCGTACAGTCGCCAAAGACTCTCAATGAAGTTGCGAAAGCTCTGGACGACCAGTCCATAATGCTGGACTCAGGCATCGACGAATGGGTAGGGCCGATCCTCCTTTGCTACCGTAGCCGTAGGAGGCTCGATATCGCACTTCTGATGGACGCCCATGCCAGTCTGATGCCTCTCGAGACGCTTCCTAGTGTGGGCGGCGCCCACTGGGAGCAATGTAGGGTCGAACACGTCGGCAGTACATGCTACAAAGGCTCTCAGTATACACCGGGAATACCATAGAGAAGCTAGACCTGCAACTACAATGAAGCACCTCCTGGGCCGCGTTATGCTAGCTATATTGTTTCCTGCAGGCATCATCAACATGCAGCCTTGAAGCGATGGTGAAGCGAGGAGAGGGAGCGCAGGGAAATATGACATCCATGAGTCTGTCTCTGAGCCCTGATTTCCTCATCCACGGGATAAAAGGCCCCAAATAGTGAGATCTCCATCTAGCGATGAGTCCATTCTCGTTACCCGTCCCCTCCTCCCTCAGTGATGGCCAAGGGCGACCGAAGCTGCGGGAGCACATCACCAAGGCGCCGCTGGGTGACGTTGCTCGAACCTCTCTGCAGGGCTCAGCGGCGGTGCGCTTCTGCAAGAGGACTCTTATCGATTATCTCACCGTCGCATCGAGGACCTTCGCCCAGCAACGAACCCTCAAGGCAGACACGAGCCGACACGCGGGATCGAAGGCCCTTGCTCTCGACGGTGCTCAAGTGGCCGATGCCGAAGGTGTGCTGTTCCGCGTTGATGAAAGTCATCCAGTCGCGGAGGCCCTCAGCAACCTCCATGATCTAGCAACCGCCTCGGTGAGAGCGCCACAGTAACGTGTCTATTCTATTGTATTCCCATCCTTCTCAGGAGCAACGATGTAGCCTCACTCTTATGGAACAATCTCGAACTAGGTCTAAAGTCGACCACCAGATCGTGATCGAATCGGCACCGGACGATACCGTCGTCATATCTTGGGAGCCTCCTGCGAGAGCTACGGCGGAGGCACCCGTTACACGTGACGTCACAGCGGAGCTGATGCAGTCAAGGTTCAACTCAGCCGTGTCACCAGCATTCACTTGCCCGGCTAGATTAGCAGACATCCTGCAGAGGGCGTGGATGACCAAGACTAGTGATAGTGGGATACTCGCAAAACACGTAGCGGCAAAGATCGAGGCTGAGTTTAGAGAAGGGAAGTGGAATGCCCTAACAGATGGGAATTATCAAGCCCGAACGCCAAGCCTGGCTGCCTACATCATGGCGACCTATACCAACCCCCTGCTTGGCAGGAAGCCGACGGACACAAAAACACTTCCTGAGGTGGAGCTGAATGTGTTGGTTTTCTGACTATCACGTGCTCCTGTCAGAGCCTCGATTTATGCATCATCAGAAACTGCCGAGACGCGGCAGACCGGCGGGACAGTACCGCGGTATTCCCTCACACTCAAGAGTGACTTCCGCCTTCATGAGATTGGCCTGCCAGAGTAAGCATGCTCCTAACCTCCCTGTGAACTATGATGCCACTTTTTCCAGCTCGATAATCGAAGAGCCCGGGGAGCTCAATCTCCTGTGGACTCGCATGAAGAAGCATGTTCCAACTTCCCTCCCCCGTCGTGATATCAATTTGGCCGGCATATGTGGCCGGGCGCTCTTCGGCTACCTCATCTCTGCGCAAGCATATCAATCGGACTTGGATCTGACCTTGAATGATTTGAAGCTGCTCGGGCAAGCGGAAGTTGGGCCGGGGAGCATCAAGTTCAAAGTTGCCGAGGAAACTCAAATGGGGAAATCTTTAACAGTTTTCGCGGAAATGGTAAGCAGAATGAGAGGGGGTCGAGCGGAGGTCATCCTGGCTATTTTTAGGCTGAGAAGATGCTCTTCACACCTCATGAACGTGGAAAAAAATTATAAGCTGTACGATGTTTTTACGGTGTCATCGTGTCTTCAACCTATGAGGTCTTTGTGTTGTTAGGGGAGAGAATGCGTGATGCCATATTGAATCCACGACCAGTTCAGCAGCCTCTCTGCAATGCGAGTCTTACAGGCCGCGTTAGCGTCTGCAGTGGAGACCAATACTATTCAAAATCGTCGCCATTATTTAGCACGCCATAGCCGCTTACTATTGTAATCGATCAGCTCCAAGTTGACCGCGTTGCGGACGACGTCCAGGGCATGCATTCGCTGTAAAAAGCATGGTTACTCAAGAGCTCAAGGCGAAATTGGACGACGCCGGGCCTGGCCTGTCCAGCTTGTGTTTTCTCTCCTCCGCCCTAACTCGGAATCAGAGGTAATTCTCCCATCGGGCTATTGGCCACTATCCTCATCATCGTGATGTAGGGGAGTGTGCTCAACGCAGGCCTTGTTTCTATCCGCCTTGCCGCCCTCTAGGCCTCGGCGCCTGTGCACGAGGTACGGCGAAGTTGTACGGTCTCCTACAAGTCTAGGAATTAGGATTTCTTGTTCACCTACATCGACATGGAAGGGGATATGTACCTGAGCGTTGCTCGAAGATCCAAGTGTGTCCTGGTCCATCATTCGCCTAGTCGCCGCCTCATCGACTTGCCTTCTGTGGTGGCCCAGAGTATTACCGTACTCGCCGTGTGAGCCGTGATAATACCGTCGTATTGTAGCCGAGTACCTGCTACCACCTCGAATTCCGCATACTCAGGTCAGTCGCTTCACTGCCAAGAGTAAGAAGACCTTCTCTTGACTCGGTTTAACACCGGACTACATGTCTGCCGTCGCTCCTGGTGTCGGTGAAGGGAGTTCCTCGAAGGCTCCATCGGGCAGATGGTGCCAGACGATACCGGCGTATGAAAGCCTTGGATTCGTCGAGCTCGGGAAGAGCACATGGAGTGGTGAATACTCGAGTCTTACGCCGCGGGCACTCTCTACCAACCCAACTCGGGCAAGCCACCGCATCACGCAACGGAAGGCGATTAGCCGAAGGCTTGGACGTTCGAACGGAGGAGGCGGTAGACACGTTTAAGCTCGGGGTGGCACCGGTTGATATGCTAACGGAGGTAATGTCGATGACAGAGCAGAGGCCCGGCTTCTTCGGTCCGACGACGTCGCCGGAAGGTGGTGAAGGGCCGGTCGGCCTCTAAGATGGAAATATCTCGACATACTCGGAGGAGCAGCGGTCGAGCCCGGAAGCATCAAGTTGAGCATAGTCGTTGAAATAGTCATTGGAAATTCTGTCGTCGCCTTAGCGAGAATGATGAGTTCGACTTTTAGAGATTTGCATAGTGGACCAGCTTGTTGCTCTTCAGACCCAAAATAAGCCCTAGGGGTTCAGAAACACCGCGATTCACGGTGTTACAGGTTCTACGTTCAATGTGTCGTGTTAGCTAAAAGACGGTGCCGCACAGGCATCTAACAACTTCTACTGCGTGATCCAATCATACGATCTGTATCATCGCAACGTAAACCAACTCGAACGTTGGAGGCAACATTTCCCGATATTGGGAAGCTGTTTGTGAGAGCGAACAGATCGGCGCGCCGACTGAAACATTCCAACAGGGATCAAGTGAGCCCTTAAGAAGCGTGAGAATTGATCCTGAGTATCTGATAGGATCAAGCTCAAGACTAGGCTTGTGTCTCTCATATGCTCGAAGGACACCGACGCATAATTAACGAAGCGAAGATCTGCTATCCCGTCTGAATGAACGCTATCATGTAGAGTGATCGAATCACCTACCGAAATGCCACATGGTATGATTCGATCATCGATAACTCATTTGGGTTCCGCGTCATTGTTCACATCACAGACAAGCTTGACCGAGGGATTCGCTGAGATTCGTATCACACCTGAGCCCAAAAAGGAAAAGCAGGCATCGACGAGTTACTTTGACACGAACGGCGGAGCGAAACACTAGCTTCCCACAGCCTCCGCTCGCATGTGCGACGCGTCTGATGCCATCCTCAAGCGGGGGCGTTGTGCACGCGTGCAGCTCTTGGCCTCGTATTGCTGGGGTGCCAAACACTGTGATCACATGCGCACTGTAGCTCGGCGCCCCTGGTTGTGCCTCCCGCGACGCGGTGCTAATGGACAGGACAATCCTAGCAGTGGAGCTACGGAGCCAGCTGGCGAGGGGCATGGCATAGTTGAGAAGTACTCGGCGTCCTCGCTTGCACGCGAGCGCACGAGTGCGAATGCGTTTAGGAGGTTCCAGTCGGCCAGACTGTGACTACAGACCAATCCTCCCACGACCTCAGGCTGGCCACACTATTTGTGTCCACCCCTATCGCTGCCCACAGTGAATGCTGTCTCGTTTTTTCTCTTCCCTTCGCTCCATGCATCGTAGTAGCGGTCGTCTGCCTACCAGCAAAACCGTCCTCGAAGTGGACGGTTCACTCGACAAAGGCGACGAGTATTTCAGAGCTAAGCTCACTCCCACTCAATTCAAGGTACCCTCAGTACTAATACTGACGCGGTCTTGATGTCTACCGTGACAGGTCCTTCGACAGGCGGCCACCGAGCCTCGAGGAGTGACACTTGCCAAGGGCGGATGGGATGATAACTACGCTGATGGCACCTACTTGTGTGGAGCTTGCGAAACTCCGCTGTAACGGTGCCTCGCGTTCCTCGTCGCTTACTCTCCCCCTTGCCAGGTACGACTCCTCTCATAAGTTCGACTGTGGCTGTGGGTGGCCGGGGTATTGGACCAACATTGACGGGGCAGTAGCCGAACGGAGCGAGACCGATGGTTCTGGTCGTACGGAGATCCTCTGTGCCAAGTGCGGGTCCCACCTAGGACACGTCTTCCGTGGTGAGGGGATGGGGTAGGTAGCGGGAAGGCAATCAAGCGTGGCGTGGTGTCAGCTACGGTTTTCAGGTACCCGACAGATGAGCGTCATTGCGTTAACGGCACTAGCTTGTCGTTCAAGCCACGTGGAAGCGGAGAAGTGAAGCGTTCCTCTTATAGCGGTAGAGTATTCGAACACTAGGGCCCTCCTCGAGTTTTTCAACGTTACGATCCTTCCTCAAAATGGAAGTGTGATAGCATCAAATACACCACTGAAGCGTATCTTGAGTTTGCGAGTACATCGTAGCCGTGTAAGAGGTCAGAGCGATTTGGCGGGCCCCTGTGGGGCTGGTGGGGCTCGTAGCTTGCCGGAGCGAGTCAGAATCCCCATGGCTATTCTGATCATTCTAGTTGAGATCTGTTGGCATGCGACTCCCCGCTCCCCCTTATCCTGACATGGGCGATGCCGACTCGCAACGAGAGTTTCGTCCCCACCAACGGTGCGCAAGGCGGCACTCCCTCGTACCGATCCAAGAGGTGCACTGAGTTCAGATGAGTAGCTCGTTGCTCTCGTGGACAACGGCAGGAGAGTTGAATCCTCGAGTTTCCATTCTAACCAGTCTGCCTGTCAAGCGCCATTTCTGGTCAACTACGTCGATGACAGTGTGTGGGCTAACCATGCGGAACAGACGGTAATAAAGGCGGCTGCTAGTCGGCCTTCTGCTATCGCAATGCGGTTGGTGGAAGGGGCAGAGGAGTGAGCGTTGATGTTGACGTCGCATGGCCCCTACTCGGGCAGCTCTAAGAATTTACACTTCTTTTTCCGAGGGGGTAGGAGCTCCCCCGATACCAAACCACAACGTTGGAATATCTCGCTGTTACCAAGTTTAATAAGTATACATTCTCTCGACTGCCGAATCTGCAGCACACAACTCCCGTCGCACCATTTGAACGTCGTGATAATAGTTCTTCTCGTTCTCCTAGCATCGCACTCAGGGGATTAACAACGGTTAACACGACGTACTGCATAACATTAGAAACCTCATTGTCACCAGTGTTTTCATAGTATCTAGTATTGCTGCTGCTAGACTCGATCGTCTTGCCTCATCAGCAACAGCAACACCGCATCTTGTCACTTAATAGTTGAAATTGGACAGAAGCGCTTAACTGTATAGATCATCATCATCAGCATCGGCCGCATCGTCTGAGAATAAAGAGTACAACGCCACCTTCTTCAGCAACCGTCATCTTACTGTTGAACTGATTGTCGCTATCAGGCCAGTTGATAACGACGCCCGCGTCACCAGTAGCCCCGACTTGAGTCTTGTAAAGCGGATCAAACTTCATGCGGAAGTTATCGTACTTAGTCAAGTCACTCTGGTTCACGGATCGGCGGGCATGAGCGAAGGCCTGACGAAAACAGGTGACCGAGAACTCCTCGAGCTCATCATCGTGACTCTACCTCCTCGAAGTGCTTCCGAGTGATCTCAGCTGTTGGCTGATCGTCAGCATCGGCCATCGTATCCTGAGAAGAGTGGAAACGAAATAATCTCCGGGTCGGGTAGCATCCCATTATGGTTGAAGAAAAATCACTCCGAAGATCCTTACATCTCCATCATTAGCCTTGAGCTCCTCAGCCGCTATTGCATCCCTGATGGCGGCCTTAGCAGCACGTTGACAGAGTTCGGCCAGATCAGCGCCAGAGAAGCCATCCGTCTTCTGGGCTATGAACGACAAAGGCACCTACACAGTAACAGCAATTTCATCAACATCGACTGCTTTCGAGCTTACATTAGGAGCGACTGGACTCTTCCTCAGAGTGGCTTCCAGGATACCCCTGACGAGCCGGTAGGTCGGGCAGCGGGATGTAGATGAGCTGATCCAAACGGCCGGGTCGGAGAAGGGCCTCATCCAGAAGCTCTGGCCTGTTGGTGGCTCCGATGAAAAAGACATTCTTCTTAGCGCCGACACCATCGATCTCAGTCAAGAGCTGATTCATCACACGATCACCAGCACCACCAGCATCACCTGAGAGGAGGCAGGTGGACAGCCTTTCGAAATCGACGAGGCGTCCACTTACCAGCGCTGCTGCCACGAGATGTTCCAATGGAATCGAGCTCATCGAAGAACAGCACGCAGGGTGCCGCCGATCGAGCCTTGTCGAACACCTCACGGACGTTGGCTTCACTCTCACCAAACCACATAGTGAGGAGCTCTGGGCCCTTGATCGATATGAAGTTGGCGCTGCACTCGGAGGCGACAGCCTTGGCCATCATAGTCTTACCACAACCGGGCGGACCATAGAAAAGGACGCCACGACTGGGCTGCATGCCTACAGACGACACAATCAGCACCAGCAGGAGGGACCCACCCAGGGCGGCCTTACCGAACTGTTCGAACTTCTCAGGGTGATCGATGGGGTAGAGGATCATTTCTTGGAGATCACGCTTAGTATCCTCGAGACCACCAATATCGGACCACTTCACATTAGGAACCTAAAGCCACGTTGATTATGAATCACCACGTTGATGAGCTGGTAACAGCCTACCTCGACGACGGTCTCACGAAGACTTGAAGGGTTGCAGCTCTGCATAGCGGTCATGAAGTGCTCCTGTGTGACAGCCATAGAGTCGAGGATGGCGGCGTCGATGTTATCCTGAGGGGACAGCGTCATGATCCTACTCGAGCAGCAACAGCTGATGTAGCTCGCCTCACATCATCGAGGTCGATGAGATCCATCTTCTCTCGGATGCACTGCAAGGCGGCCTCTGTGCACAGCTGGGCCAGATCAGCCCCCACGTAACCGTGCGTATTGGCAGCGATCTCCTCTAGCCTGCAAACAGGGAGAGGATGCCAAAAATGCTGCGGCTGTCTCGGGTGACGCTTACCTGACATTATCAGCCAACTTCATGTTCTTAGTGTGAATTCTGAGGATCTCCAGACGGCCATTATCATCAGGAACGCCGATATCCAGCTCACGATCGAATCGACCGAAACGTCGCAAGGCAGGATCCACCGAGTTAGGCCTGAATGAATCCGCTGAGAGGCACCTCACAGCAGCCTCAGCTCACCTGTTGGTAGCGCCCAAAATAACGACCTGTCCTCTGGACTTGAGACCATCCATCAACGTCAGCAGCTGCGACACCACACGACGTTCGACTTCGCCGTTGGTCTTGTCACGCTTGGGGGCGATCGAATCGATCTCATCGATGAAAATGATGGCGGGGGCGTTTTCTCGGCCTCCTCAAAAGCCTTTCTCAAATTAGACTCCGCCTCTCCAGCCATCTTGCTCATGACCTCGGGGCCGTTGATCAAAAAGAAGAATGCACCCTAATAAGTGACAATACAATAGACACAGGCTGCTCGACGTGATGCGTACAGTCTCATTGGCGATGGCTCTAGCGATGAGAGTCTTGCCGCATCCCGGGGGACCGTAGAGGAGGACACCACGTGGAGGCTTCACACCCAAGGTCTTGAAGAGTTGGGGATGACGAAGGGGCAGCTCGATCATTTCTCTGAGACAACAAGACTATCATGATACTCGACGGGGCGTCTTCCTTGACGGTACCGAATTTGTGCCATTTGCTTCCTGCAACCACCGATATCATCGTAGCCGACATCGTCCAAGCGCTCTTCGTCTTCACGATGGATGGGCTCTCCCTCACAGTGGATGACGGTGTCGGGAGCAACGATGCAGTACTCGCCGGGATCGACACCGACAACCTTGAACTCTACTGGACGGAAACCGCCACGGACCAAGAAGTAATCACCCTGACGAACGGGACGATAGGCCTCTTGGAAGTAGGGCTTGAGGTATCTGAGGTTGAAGCGAGTACATCGCAGAAAATGACAAGTGGACGTTACGTGTCGAAAAGGTTGCCGGTGATTCCCTCAATGGTATCATCGAAAGGCAAGACGTGGATGCGCTTGCCGTAGGGGACATCTCCAGCAGCGTAGACGCCGACAATATCACCGAGGCGGACCTTCAGGTTCTTGCGAATAACCTACGAAAGGGAGATGATGTGGCAGAGGACGACGGCATTCGTTCGCTACCTTATTCATGCGAATCTTCTGATCGTCCAAGTCAGCGTCGCTCATGACGATGCAGACGGTATCCTTACGCTTCTTGCCTGAGGGTGGTGATGATAGAAGGGATACAGTCCACTGCAGCACTTACCCTTCACAAGGACATTATCGCCCCGAAAGAAGCCCAACTCCTCCATCTTGGCTGGCGAGATGCACACCACAGAGTTGTCGTCATTGACGGCCTCCTCAACGATGAGCCTGAATGATAGTCAGAAGGGGAGGGCGTGAGAACGGCTGATGATACCTGTTGGGGCTGCGTCTCTTGTGGGGCACGGGGTTGGCCGAAGGGTCGGAGCCAGCGGCAGGCGCCGAGGGGGTAGCGGTTTGATCGGTCATAGTAGTAGTGAAATGTAGTTAAACAAAATGTATTATTAAACTACCTTGAGGGCCACTAGCAGTCTATCAATTGTGTTTTCACCACATCCATGAAGGATATGCAATTAGCGGCTATCAGCAGAAAGCTAGAGGTGTCAGAAACGAGCAAGAGGGAGACGTCCGTACGAGGAAGGGAGGGCTAGCGGGGCGATCGATGATAACCGAGTGGGAACTTCAAGGCGTGTACATGGGAATGATGTTATACAATTGTCATACGGGACATAGCAGACGTTGAGGAAATCCAAGATAGCAAGATACTCAAGATAGTGATGTTCGTGTTGTTGTACCGGCTGAGGGTCGAGGCAGTAGTAGTCACTAAGTACTAGTTTGTATCTTCTCCAGTTGAATGAACCCATCACAAGCTACTCGAGGAGGGGCTGTACCAGCACCAGTGATGCCTCCTGTGATGCAGCCAGTGGACAGGGTACTGGAAGGGCGTCGTGAATGCTCTGGAGTGTTAACAAAGTGCTCGACTTCAGGCCAATGCTGTGGCGGCTGCCGCTTCCCAGGCGGAGAAGGAGAAGATCTATTTACTAGGTACAGGGACGATGGAAAGAATGGCGAGAGTAGCCTCCCTCAGTTTTGGACTTGACGATCCCTGAGAAGCGGGAGCAAGCCCTTTTGGAGTTGTCGAAGAGGAGGGAGTCCTTCCCCGACCTCGCCCCCATACTGTGGTATTCCTTCGGCACTGTCGCCGCTTTGTTGCAGGTGTTAATATCATCCACGCTGGTCAAGTTGCGATTAATAATTCCATTCAGGAGCTACTGGCTGTGTACCCGTGTCTGAGTCCGCCTAACCTGTCGGCGGCGGTATCGAATCGTGCCTGCAACGCTCTCGCCCTCTTGCAGTGCCTCGCTAGCCACCCTGAGACGAGGAAGCCCTTCCTGCAGGCCCACATACCACTTTTCTTGTAGTATAGAGCCCTTAGGAGGGCGTAGCAGTGGACGTGAATGGATGGTCAGATATCCCTTCTTGAACACAGTATCGAAGGTCCGTCCATTCGAGTATCTCCGTCTAACGAGCTTGGGCGTCATCGGTGCCCTAGTTAAGGTGGATGATGAGCAGGTGATGAAGCGAAAGGTCGCTGGTTCAATTCTGGCCATAGTAATTTCAGGTTGTACAATTCCTACTTCAAACCGAAATTATTCCCCTATGCCTGCGTATAATGGAGACTGGATCGGAGCTGTCCAGGGTAGTACGGTGGTCGGTCGAGAATCGGGACGCCAAGGGTTCCCTATGGGAAATAATTTCAATGGGCTTCAGACCGTGGCAACGTTCATCATACAGAAGATACTACTCGACGATAACGGATTGCAGTATATCTGTGCTACTGCTGAGCGTTTCTATGCCGTTAGCACGGTCCTCGGGAATATGGTAGGCCGAGTGGGGGAGCGACTGACGCAGTGTTCACGGACATTCATGCGTCCAGGTTCAATCCTTGTCGGAGGCACCTTCATCTCGTCTTTTGAAACACATCATAAGATGCTATCAACGACTCTCTGAGAATGATCGTGCCAGGGAGGCCCTCAGGTAGTATTGCAGTCTCGATCTGGGTTGTCCCTCGGGGGAGTTATCGCTGCTTCTTTCACATTGCGGAAGTTGTTAGTTGCTTCGGATGACTTCCCGTGTCTCTTGCAAAAGTTAAGATTCACTACCACGTATGTCAGGCAATGTTTACCCGCTGAACTGAAACTCGACGCCCCTGCTAATACTACAATCGCTAATTGCCTCAAGGAGGACGTGATGGCGCGGAAGTGGCAGGTAGTGATCGCCGATAACGTCGTGTCCTTCATCACGACCGTTGGTTACCTGTAGGTTGGTCTGCTTGTCAACCTGGGAATGCTGCCAGCCAATTCACTACAAGAGCTTGTCAGCGGAGGTAGGACTATGGGGGTTAGAGCTTATCGCCCTACGTTGCATGAGAAACTTCAGGTATGCGTCAGTAGACGATGCTTTTGACACCGGTACGTCATTTTGGATTGAATAATATTGCTAGTAGTATGGCGCGCTGTTGAGTATCATTGAAGGCGTGAAAGAGGATTATTATGGTGGAAGCAGCAGATAATGGATTTACAATAATCTACATGTACAGAGCAGCAATGATAGAAGATATACAGTTTATCGTACATATGGCGCAATTCTTGGTAGTTTGGGGGATTTTTCTGCAGCCGCGCGTTGGTGTGTTGAGTTCTCAGTCAAGGCGGATTATTTGTAACAAAACAGCACGAGAAGTTCAGAAACTCGTTTGACCTCGAAAATTGAGGAGTGAAACAGAGAATGACATGCTTTGTTGATGGTTATCAATGCGTGACAGTTGCCTTTGGGTTTCCCTTGGCAGTTGCTCGGGCTTCGAAGAATTGCGCTCGATATTCCTGAATATCCTTTCTTGATCTCCGAACTACTTTCGCCTTCACCCATATAACCAACTGGATCGGTTTGATGCCCCAAGCCTGAGGTAGAGCACTAGGACAGTGTCATCAGGCCTGATCGTACCTGCTCTAGCTTGTAAGCGACATTTTGCCGTAGCCGTCGAATTATGCGATTGCGAGTGCCGCATATCATTCGCAGTACGATACTATCCTGCACCTTCAGCTCGTGCTCAATGGTGAGTCCGCCGTCAAGACGAGGCGTCCAACCAACTGAGCGTGTGGAACGAAGCAGGATGCACTATACAAATAACATCCAGCGCCCGATTAGTTCAGCTGGATAGAATGTCTGCCTACGGAGCAGATGGTCGTAGGTTCGAATCCTGCATCGGGTATTTTTCAGAATATTCACATCCACGCAACCGATCATACCCACGTGTCTCACCAGTCTGCTGCTCAACTTTGTAGGGCAAATCCTTATTGAACCAGCAGAAAATGTACGTACGCACGAGCTGCTCAACCTGAAATCGTGCGGAATCTCGAGGGACAGCGATTGCATTCGAACTCACTCACCTGCTCGACCATAGGAAGCGTCGTTTTCACAGCGGGTGGGAAAGGCCAAATATGATCCTTGGACCTTGTCTTCAAGAAATGTAATAACGCTTTGACGCCGCGATCCTTCTTAGCGGAAATAAAGAAGATCTGTTTGAAGGCTCCGTGCCTGAAGGGGTGTTGTTCCTCCGTCGAGCGAGAGCTAAGATGCCCCCACTGACTCCTTCAGTTGATCTGCCCGCTTCTGAACCCACAGTCGCTGGGACTTGTCAATTTTATTCAGGCAGAGAACCACTGGCGGCCTCTTGTCTGTCTCCTCCTCAGTCTGTCCCGAACTCGGCTTCAAGTCAGGGTTTCGCCGTTCATGATATTCGGTACCTCGAAGATAATGCAACGCTCGAACCTGAGACGACACCTAATGCCTACTGAGATCAGGCTTCGGGGCGATCCTCCGAATCAGATCCACCAGGTCTGTATCGGGTCTCCGCAATGTATCGACGACAAGGAGGACAAGATCGCAGTCATTGTACCTGTGCCACCGACCGCACACCAGGGACGCCCCTCGATATTTCCCACCCTGTCCATGCGTCTCGTGCGAGGGCTCTGCAGCCCTTCGTCTGATTCGCGGGTATGACCCCTGGGGCATCAATTACGACTATCTGCCAAAAACGAAGCATGACTCACCGCCTAGAGCCGGACAATACCCTGCGAGCCCACGAAGCTGAATAGGAACGGAGCAGGTGAGTGCGAAAACGTGTCGCGGTAGCATCTCACCTGATGATCTCCATCGGTTACCACTCCCCTGATCTCCTCACGGGTAGTGTTGACCTTTGGGCTTACTGCAGCCAGGCTTTGGTTCAACATGCAGTTCATCAGGGACGACTTCCCTGCATTTGGCGCCCCGATGAGCGCTACCTGACTGATGAGTCATGCCGCCGCGCAGACGAAACTCAGAAAGACCTTCAGAAACTTGGGCTTCTCAGGCATGCTATGCGGGGCTGGTGTCGCTGCAGTCATGAGCTTGGCTTCATCTGGAACTGCATTCCGAATATAATAACCCCCTCCTTTGATCCTAAGAACACAGCCTCTGCTACAGTCAACTAGGAAGGCGGACGACAGGACCTCGGATAGATCTCTGCTGGAGCCGGGGCACCGTCTTCGGGGTTCACCTCCGGAGTGAGAGGGGACTCTTCAGGCTCAGGCAGCTGAAACGTCTTTTTATTCGGCAAATCAACGGCGAGACGCTCACCTTCCAACCAGAGGTCACCGGCTGTGCAGCGCTCGCAGGCCGAACCTCTTTATAGCGAGACATGATGCTGAAAGACCGGCTGTGTTTTACGTGCCGTATGGACGTGATTTGACGGAGGAGTGGTATGTTCATCGTTATATCGTATCTTACATCCCCTCTAAGTCATGCAATATATAACACGACACAGTCGGGAAGTTGACAAAAAGACTTCTGAAGGGTTGACCAATGGTAAAAAGAAAGCGGTGAAAGACAATGATATAGCCATAAACATCCACCATTATCGCTCATCTTATATAAACTAATATACCTTCTGATACAGAAAGTATGCCATGGCACAGAGATGCAATAGCCGTGATGATGGCATACTATGAAGATCTATGCCAACCAGATGCTCTCAGGTAGCATCCTCGAAGGCGTGTTTGAACGCCTTGACAGTCGGGCTCGATGGAGAGGAGCGAAGGATGGCCCAACAACTTCACGACACAAGGGACATTGGTGACGATTCTTGCCGTATGCGTGTAAGGGTACGTGCTTGGTGAAGCAGATGTCAAAACAGGCAAGATGCATTATGTGACCACAAGGCAATTGTCTAACATCATCATCCATTGCCATTTCGTCAAGACAGATCGGACACAACGACTGCTCCGATGAGGACTCTTCACGACTGCTGCTGCTGCTGAGCTCAGAGACCTTTCCCTTTTTGGTGTTAGCCTCGGCCCACTCGGACCACTCTTTAGCAAATGCATGCTTATCGGCAGCGGTAGCCAGATCATTGCCATCACTTGACAAGTCGTTAGCGTGGAATTGCCGAACGTGACCCGATCGAGACTCGATGACGTAGGCGTAGGCCAATATGATGATGGGTGGGGGTATAGCCAGGAAGGCTACGTAAATAATGATCTCAACCAGATAGTCTTGCGAGGAGGAAGTGTACACGACACCGAAGCCAAATGACGCCATACCAGCGATCCAGAGACCCCATAGCCATAGATAAGGGCGACTAAAGGAGCGTTGGAGCGCTCTGTGTAACAGTTGATTCTCCATTGAAGCAGAGAACAACTCCTGAAAGATCGATTCGGCGATTGGGGAACTCAAAGCTTTTGTGAGTGACGAAAGTCGGTTCAGCGACCAAACCCTCGGGAGGGATCTATGAAGTCCGTAAGCTCCAGTATCGCTACTGGAGCGTCGACACAGCAAGGACCGAAGAGTGAATAGAATAGCACCGCGAGATGTTGCTCCAACCTATCATGGGCGAAATCATGGTGCTCACAATGACAGAAGACATTTTACATCAACAACGTTCGAATGACTAGGAATCTACAAAAAAGGGACATGAGGCAAATATGGAGAGGTCTATCAGAAGGCGCTTAACGGTTACCGCCATCCAAGACGGGTCCCATTGGTTCACGGCACAGGGGACACTCGTGTTGCCTTTTGCCACCTAGAGGCCTGTGACCATGAAAATAGGCCTTGAAGCAGTCCTCGTGCAGAACATGTCGGCAAGGCAGCTCTCTCACATCATCATCGGGCTCGAACAATGCTAGACAGATACTGCAGCATTCGCCCTTCTGAGGAAGGTCGGGAGAGACCACTGCGATCGAAGCCCGCTTCTCGTATTCCGCGAGGACCACGTCTTCCACTGCTCCTTGAATTGCCTCTTAGTCGAATCACTAGGACTCGACGACCTTGACGTAATCGACGCCGGTGCTGCATCAGAGCCGAAGTCTGTTAGGTATGCATAACAAATAATGATGACCGGCGGCATTATCGCGATAGCACTCATGTAGATGGCACTCTCGACTGGACGACGATGCAGGTGTGAGGAGAAGACCACCGCGATTAGGAGGGTCGTGAATCCCACAATCCAAACGCACCACAGATAGCGGTATGGGCGAGAGATGGACGCCCTCAGAGCCCTGATCAGATGCCTGAAGAGGCTCATACAGAAGAAGACAGCTGGAGGGGAGGGGTGGTGAATGAACTCACTACCGAGCTGAACGCAACAATCGAGCAGATCAGAGCACAGGCAAGGGACTCCGCGCACGAATGACGAAGAATCTGATACGACTGTCACCAGTCGGATGATCGTACCTGCCTGCAAGACGTCGAACTCTCACGACCACTGCCAGCCGGCGTCGAGCCCCGACCGGACACAGTTATGCCTGACTGGAGCCAAGTATCCAAGGCAGCATGATACCGGACATGGATAGCACGCACTGCAGACATACGAGGCGACCAGAATCTATCCTTAGCCTCTACTCCACCGGATAGGAGTAGACGTCGATCGGCCATAACGCCTAGATGACAATTACCCACTGAACTCAACAGTGACTGTTCACTTGAGGAGGTGATAGAAGCCACTAGCCTAGGCGCGGCCCCTCAGACCGATGCGGCCGATGAGGATGACGCAAAAAAATTACAAGTGTGTGAATGATGTCGAGAAGGATGGTATTATAAGATGTGTTTCTTCTCCAGCCTTCGGAACTTCGCATAAACTCCACTGCCCACCACCAAAACAGCAAAGAGGCAGACAACTGCCAAGTAAACTAACAAGGCAAGCGCGTGACTTCCAATCCGAAGGTCCCCGGATCGATCCCTCGCGACGAACTTACACAACGTGTTGCCCTGACTTTCCAATCGACTTTTGATCTTCCCTGACATATCGCCCAACGATCCCTGAGCACGGAAAATACCACCTCCTTGTCCCCCTGCACATCTGACTCACCAGTTTCTGTGCATGCTCAGAGAGTTCATCCAAGCTCCTCCTCTTCTCAAAATTGGACTTCATCGTCTGAAAGAGGTGATCAACACGAATACAACGTCTACTACCACTTCCACAATGGAGAGCTGCACTCCCAAAACCGACGACGTTTACCTCCCTAGACACTTGAATGAGCTCATTTCGTATGGTCTTGTACTGTTCCGCCATGCTGCCTCCATCGATCGACTCAACAGCGGCCTTCAGTTCGTCCATCTCCTTAAGGAGCGCTTCAACTCTGGTCTACTCAGACAAGGGGAAACATAGCAATGCAGAAAAATGACACGACGAAGTATCGAACCTGCGACCTCACCCACCATGAAGCAATACCCTCCCCCATTCTACCGATAATTCAGTGATAGTCCTCTCCTCCATACTTCTCAATGGCTCGAGCTCCATGATAACACGATATGTAGCCCGCACCAGAGTCGCGATGGCGTCCGAGTGCTTGCCGCCTCCGTTGCCACCTGCGTACAGTACCACCATACACGCACATCAAGATCAGTGGCGAGAGCTTCCTACGACGAGACTTCACTGCCCTCCACGAGGGCCAGGAGCACCTCCTAAACTAACTAGGAAAATCCGTTATCCCATATTTATCGAGAATAAAAACCCCGAAGATGGGGAGCCCAATCAGTGTCCTAGGTCGAGTGACTTTTAGCGATGCAAGATCAATCGACTATGACAGACTGTGACGACGACTAGGCGACCAGCGCAGCGCTGTCAGCGTCCCACCATTATCATGTCTACAAAAGGAGAGCAGGCTGCACCACGTCATTATTGCGTCGACTTACCAGAGACAATTTCTGGTCCCCCCTGCCAAGTCCCCTCCCTACTATCAGCACGAATACCACTTCTGCTACTCAGTTTATCGAGCATACCGCCCCTTCGCATGATCCTTACCTCCATGATCCTCCAGGAAGTCCTGGCGTGGCACTGCCTTGTACGGGTTGTACGTGACTTTCGGTTCACCGGACCTGAACAAATCACGACAAAATGAACTCGCCACAATACAGATATCTTCGAACACTACATCATGCTGTTGTCATGGTTGCTGACATGGAAGTCGTGAATGTTGAGCAGATCAGTACGGTAGGATGGCTGATTCGGAGCGGCCCCAACGAATGACGTGAGGCCAATGTATCTGACACCTCTAGCTACACAATGGATAATATCCACAACATCCCACCCGCGGGGTTTGAGACGATGCCTGTTGTCGTCGATCTTGTACTCGATCAGCTTGACCCATCCCTGATTCTGAAGTGGAGATCCTCAGCGACCGTAGAAGAGACACCATCAGCCTACCTCGGCCTTCGCCTCTACCATAACATCATTGGGCTGGAGTCTGATCCTCACCGATAGCCTAGTATCACGATAATTCCAGTAGGACCCGTGACCTGTACAGCAGTTGACCCGAAGGCTCCAAGCGGCATTTTCCCACCCGAAGGGAGATCTTTTCTTCCTATCGAAAGATTGGAAGCCGTCGTTGAGGAGAATGGAGGCACTCGGTCTCAGCTCTTTGTCACCCGAGGGAGAGAACTTGTTGTGAGCGAAGAACACACCAACTCCATCAAAGTTATTCTTATAGCCCATCAGCCCCATACCTGGCAAAGATACCGATTTGACAAGAAAATGACACTCCTGGGATTCGAACCCGCGTGCTTACCCATGTCATTCATCTTGTCTGTGGTTCCATCAGTGATATGCGCCAAGTCACTGTACTTAGACGACGCGTTCTCATAAACGTACCAAAAGGCGAATCCCTAACAAGAAGGTCCCCCTAACAGAATTCCGGAGGGAACTTCGGGGTAGTACTTGCTCATGGACAGGATCGCCGCCCGGGGTCGGCGGTTTGATCGCAATAGTGAACTCCACCTCGAAATCGTTAGTTTGTAGAGGGTATCTTAGGCACACTCACGACACTGACGGGTAAGGTTGACCTGTGCCAATATCTTACTTATGCCAGAGTGCTCCATATCTGTCTGATGCTCTTGGGGAGAGGACGATGTGATTGTGCAACGGTATGCACGTCCCACTAGCATCCCATCTTGATGTGAATTTATGAAAGTCCATTTCCTGAGCAAGATTCACAAGCTCATTCGAACTTTGTTGACACAATCGCCGAAATCCACAAGCGCATGCACAAGTCACCACAAGTGTAGCAAACATGAGCATGGTCCTAATGGCCCGATAAAATGCTGGAACAAGGAATTTGGATACTTGCGAGTGGTAAACCAGCCTGTCGTCTACGTGCACTCCAGAGGACAAAGCGAGGACTGACGTCGGGCCCTTCTGATGAGCGGCGGCTGCGGGCGAAGAAAAAGAGGGAGACCCCAGAACGCGGGGGCGGTCGTCACGGAATTGACGATAAGATGATCGAGCATTATCGAAGTGAATCCGTGTAGCAGTTGAATTCAACCCTACTCTCAAGCGAGGCATCACCGAGGTCTACCGCCCAGCCTCCTATCAGCCCGCGAGGCAACTCACTTGCGTGAAGGAGTGAAACTCGACTGGCTTCCCATCCGCAAGGACGCCTCTGAACAGTGAGCCGAAGAAAACAGAGAGAGCTAGTGCGGCCCTAGTGAAGCTGAGAAGGCCGTCGAGAAGATACATCAACCTCAAAAATTACGCTGGAGTCTTCGAGAAGCGTCAGCGGTAGCAAAACTGGTGCTACCGACAGTATTATAACACTAACTCGAGACCATTGTAAATTGACGACGAAGATACTGGCATGATGATGAGGTATCTTTTTATTCGCCAAGGTCAAGCTCAACCTCTCTCAGACGCCGCTGTAGTTTGACCACGGACTGCTGCAGCGACGTCTGCATGAATGACAAAGGCAGGCGAGCAATCTAAGCGATGACCTACGTTATCATCTCGCAAAAGATTTATCTCATTCCTGAGCTTCTCATTGTCTACCGCCTGTTGATCGAAAAATCTCAAAGCTGCACTCTTCTTGCCTTCAATATCTGATATGCAGCACCCCGTAGCCGTTCTTCGCCACGCTCTACTCTTTCGGACTGGTCATCACACCAACAGACGACTGAATGACCATATTAGGATCATCGCCTACAATCATTGACGTCCTCTTTCAGTTTCTTCAAGGCCTCTAATCTCTTCGCCGAGATCAAGGCCTTAGGCTGGCGTTGGGACCTCGCCGTTCTCAGCGTCTCTGCCTCCTTGCGCGAAGTCCTCAAAGTCTCTGTTATCAGCGCCTGAAAGGTCTCAGTTCGAGTAGCAGCGTAGAGCGACTTTACTGACACCTCTAGCTCACAAACTTGTGCGTGCAGGCCCAGTTTGGGAAGACTAACAGGCTGCTTTACTGCGGCGGAATCTTCGGCCATGCAACCTGGTCGCACAAAGTTTACCCTAAACGTATCTTGAGCACATCTAAGACCACGTTGACCTCAAGATATTCCTAGAGGACACTTTCCTCCCAGAGCGGGCACAGGCTCAGAGACAGAACCTGTTGAGGCATCCAAGGGCAAGATCGGACGTAAAATCGAATCACGCTTTCGGTCAAAAGAGAACGGCAGCCTTGGGTTTGTTGACAGTCTAGAATGAGGAGTCACCTTATCGAAGCTCATGTTCTGACAGAAAGTCAGTGAGTTCATCAAACTCGCGCACTGCTCCCGAGGGGCGTTGCTACTCACAATCCGGAAAGAAAAATTCGAGAAGCAAAGCATCCCGACCGATTTGTACTTGCGTACAACGGCGGCGACGAAAATGACAAAAAATGTCGCTTCGCTCCGCCCTAATTGAGCCGTTTGGCAAAACAATTTGAAGCTTATCTCTAGCTTGATGATTCTCTCGGGCCATTCTTGGAGCTGTGTGGCCGTCTTCTTCGTCGCTAGAATAGGGCGAGTTCCGAGTGTGCTGTGAGGAAGTCGACTGGTGTGGGTTATTTTGCTTACCAGAATTGGTTGAGGCAGTGATTTATTATAGAGTACTTATAAATGGACGCCCTTAAGAAGTTCGGAAACAGCGTGAAGAACATCTTCACTTCCAGTGATAAGGATGCTGATAAGGCGAATGAGGCCTCCAAGAAGGATGAGGTCGCTGAGAAGGCTGGTGAAGTGAAGGAAGCTGCTCAAGGTATCTTTCGCCTCGGTATCTTCCACTGATCGACCTGCGTCGTTCCTTCAGATGCCGGAGAAGCAATGAAAGACGATCAAGTTCAATCAACTGTGGACAAGATTGGTGAGATGTTATTTCCATTCGTCACCAGTACCGCATTTCTCTCGTCTCAGGCGGTGAAGGTGCGGCTCAGAAGGTTACCGATGCGGCAGCCAAGACAGCCGATGTCGCCAGCAAGGTCGAGGGTGCTGTTACTGGTTCCGGTGACTCCCAACAGCAGCAGCAGCAGCAGTGATGGGTTAACACATAGAAGTGCTGTGGAGTTCCGCTGCGCGCAGTTGGTCATTCTGTTGAGATTTTTTTCGAGATTATTACCCGATTCGAGCCCATTTCGACCATACTCGTGCGCTGCCATTCTTTGGCCGTTCTCCCAGCACTCGCCTATCATTATTTGCAATTACAATCTTTTCAGCTATCTTATAGCTTCCAACGCACTTCAGTGTTGAGTTCGTTATTATCACCTCGCGTAGCAATCGGGGTCGAGGGTAGCGGCTGATCTCAAGGACGGATTATTGCGGTTATGTGTCGGCCTACTACATCTGAGACCCATCTTGTCGTAGACAAGAGTAATTCTGCATGGCCGAACTCAGCATTCCGGTAGGGGGGAAAGTAGGTGTGGACTGTGATAAAGGAAGTGAGTTCGTTGGAGCCTATCGTGCCTCCGGTCCTCGAGCGTCCTTGTAAAAACCATCTTATGAATAGCGGGTTGGGCTTCTACGTGTAATGTTCATAGACCCATCTCTCAACGAGCTCAATGTAGAGGATAACGCCTCGCGTATTAGGTTGGAATGGCAAGCTGTCGGTTCACGGTATGCTTCGTTAGTTTTCAACCGCGTTGGTCTTCTCCGGCCATTCCTTCACCGATCCGGGGGAGGCCCAGTAGGCAAGTGAGCAGGCATCGCGAGAAGCTCTGAATGAGAGTGTAAGTAGGTTAGGTTAGCCTGATTGAGAAGTGTAGATCGCCGTGGTCGGGTCATCCCGTCTTACCTGATAGTGGACTGCTAGATCGTAGCGAGCTGGCCTTCTACAGCATTTACCCATGTCCCCTCCTCCTATTGATGGCCTCATCCTCGAGCACATCCTATCTTGGCTGATCTCTGATGTCACCAGTGCTGTCCGAATGGCATCAGTATGCAGCAGTTGGAGAAGGGCTGTGATGGACTATCTACGTTATGAGGGGAGCTAGGACTGGCTATGGGGTGTTGGAGTTGAAGGTCCGTCCCGAGAAGGTTGATGATTCCCTCGACAGAATAATGGGAACGTACGGAAGGTACATGGGTGAGATTGCAACGGTGTGGGAATACTTTGTTGATTACGAGGAGGAGAGTCTGGGCGACGGTGATACTGACCCGAGGGAATTTCTTGACAGTGCTGCTCATGCAAAATTGAACGAACTACTTGATAAAGCTGGTGGGAAACTGAGAGAAATTCTCGAAAGTGGCGCGGCTTGCAATCTGCGAACGTTAGCTCCCCTCCCTCTCCACCTGGGTCCGCCACTGTGGGCCAACCCGTCAAAATTGGTCCGACTCGACTTGTCGAATAACGACAACCTGCACGACAAGGATGTGTCGCTCTGCTGTGGGAATCTACCATGTCTTATTGAACTACTTGTCTCATGCACCTTCGTTGCGGGTGTGGGATGGCTTGATGATAGGGCCAAGAGGAAGCGTTGGCGAGTTCTCCATCTAGATGAGACTGAAGTGCTTTTGCCTCTTATTACGGATACCTGTAATTGGGCCGCCGAGTCGCTGGTGGAGTTGGGATTAAATCAATACTATGACGAGGCTGACGCAGTAGAGGTCGAGCAGTTCAGGAAGGCCATCAAAAGATGCACTAAACTCAGAGGGTTGTTCTTTTACATCTTGGCCGAAGCTGATTTTATGGTACAATGTTGGTCCGCTTCCACAAGCTTACGGGCTCTCTCCGGTGAGGTCGTCAGTATTCAGCCAGACTTTTTCTATCAGGGATTGGTCTCGTGTAACAATATTGAGAAATTGGAACTGATCAATACAAAACTGAAAGCTCCTGACGAAGAACTGAAAGATATGTTTCAGTGGATTGGCTCTATCGCCTCTTTACGATGGTTTGACATCGATACAGCCGATGAGTTCCCGGGGCGACAGAAAGAGTCTGATGAGTGCATCACGTCTCTCTTGGCAGGCCTCAAGTCCATCAGCCCGGCTCCCTTGAACGTGTTGAAGTTGGCTGGATGGAATATCACTGATGCTATGCTTTGTGATTTACTCCGGAGCTGCCCGAATATCACCTTTCTCGACCTGCAAGACTGTCCAGTGACTGCAGAAAAGACAGCGTTTATGCATGGCCTCTTCAGTAAGAGAATTCGGAGGCTGCCAAGCGGCAACGTCGAATTTCGCTGCCCGGTGCATGGAATCTCCGTGGCGAAGGGTGATGAAATTAATGAGGGAGTTGTTTCACTACTGGACGCTGGTGGACGGATATGGGAGTGGAGGGCGAAGCCAGCGTGCGGAGTGAAGATAACTGATTCATCTGGGAAATTGGTTGAATCATTCTGTAAGGAGGGGCCTAAGGGCCGCTGTGCCGCCGCAGAAGTATTCCGCAGGGGGAGGCCAACTCCAGTGTAGACTGCGTGCTGCTGACCGTCACCAAGTAGCATCTTTTCTCATGTAAGACATGTTCAGCGTCTATTAGTTCGCTTTTCAGCAACAGTATAGCACATTTTCTTCCACAACCTGGATTGAGTTGCGCACGTCACTCGTCCTGGCCGATATCGCAGTACAACTGTCAGGGATTGTTGCTTCAGCATGATACTCTTATTCAATCGCCGACTCGCGGGTCCCATGGCAGCCCTCCTGCCGCACGAGTACCTTACCGTAAGCGGCGATGTCTAGCACTGACTCCTCAGGATTCCTGAGTCAGGAATCCGAAAGCTAGATGCACGGCAAGCTGTCAGCAAAGCTGTACGCGGTGATCGGGAGGGGTTAGCCATATAGTCGGAGTTGCACCTATTTTGCTCGACCGAATCCTCAGACTATAACGGGCCGATAGTCGATCCGTTCCTTACGAGCTTGCGTGTCCCCTGGCTCTTGTTGACATCAAATCCAACTCTTGTGTCATTGGTTAGTCAGACTAGCCAATGACTAACTCAGTCTCACACCTCAATCTCTGCGAGCTCGGAATGACCCGCGCATCTTCAGACGCTTCTGAAGCGAAACCCAAAAATATCTTCCCGCATGCGAGGGGCTAGGTCGTCTGGATTCCAGAATCTGGAGTCAGCAGTGTAACTGCCAGTATACTGGCTGATAGTCTTGAGTCCATGAAGCAAGAACATGAAATATTCACCAGTAACTTACTGGCCCGTCCTCTGTGAATGCATTAGACGTTGCTTAATGGAGTGTCGTCAAGGATGTGCTCTTTGATATACTCAGAAGCTGCCCCGATACAACATCCTTGGAGTTCAGCCTGGTAACACTGAAAAGAGCAGCCATCAATGATGGCTGCTCTTTTCAGTGTTACGTTTTATGATGGCCCATCATACACGGCCTCTTTGATGAGAGGATCCGTTTCGCACCAGATGGCGGCGCAGAGTTCCGCTGTCCGGTGCATGGGGCTTGCCAGTCGCCAGTGAACAATGAACAGGAAATGAAGGAAGGTTTCGAAAATCTGCTAAAAGCGGGTGGACGAGTATGGCAGATTAGGATGGGTCCTACGCACGGGCTGGGGACCAATCGCTCCGAATGTGACTTGATAGTCAGTTGAAAGTGCGATTGATTACTCGCTTGAAGTCGGCCTGTGGTGAGGGACCTAGCGGGAGTAAGAGCGGAGTCGTCCACTTCACCCCCCCCCCTCGTTATTTTCTGACGTCCTTGCTCCCCGACGGGGAGTCCCCGTTTTCGCGTCTGCTCGGTGGTAACACTGACCAAGACATACAACATTTCAATAAATGTCATTCATTCTTCCTCTCCGGAAGATGCCGGAACTCGACACCGTTCTGATGAAGCTAATGGAAAAATTAGCAAAAAAGTAGGCTTCCGAACTTCTGCGCCCTGCTAACAGAACCAAGAAGCGCGCTGTGTGCTTGACAGCTAAGGTACACCGGCGGAGGGTTCATAAGCATAGGTCCTCCGTACAATAAAAGCTAAAAAAGTTACAGTAATAACTCCGTAAGTCCACAGGAGTGCTTCATCCGTCGGCAGATTCATCGGGGCTTGGATGAGTGGATTATCCAAGACGCCCAGGCCGCATATTCTCTGTGATAAATAATAATAAAAAACACAGGCCAAAGCGAAGATGACACCAACAAACCATTTGCCCATATTCTTAGAGATCCACCCAGTTGCCATCTTATGTGCTATAAGTTGCATCAACGGAGCCCGTAAGCAGATCATCGAGATAGGTATGACCGTGGTACGTAATTCCCACAGCAGTATCTGTACAGTACTTGGCATGCCATCAGGGGATACACCTGGAGCATAAACCGGCATGGCGAATGCCACATCTGCTCTTATCGAGTTCGCGATGGGGAAAACAACGCGTGAAAGAATTAGAACGACGTAGGGTGCGCAGATGATCCCCAGCGAAGTTGCAGAGAACATCCAAGGAGGAAATTGCTTCTCTCTCCCTTCACCCAACCAGAGCGCTCTCACAACTTCTGCAAACCCTGCCTCTGAACCATACATACGCCTTATAAGCTGCTTAAGGGTATAGTAGTCCGCTAGTGCTGAGCACTTGGCTTTGCTAACGTTGAAAGACTTCACGCTAGAACAGAACTTCTCCCACTCCTCACTACAGCAGTAAGCTCCAAAACCTATGAGAATACTCGTCGCTAGTCCAAAGAGAAGCACGATATATTCTATTTGCGCCACAGAGGGTCGTACGAGGCACGTGGCGAGGGTAGTCGAAGACTCTAGGAGCATCACCAATACGCAGAGCTTGAGGTAGTCCAGATTGACCAGGATCACATCATCCTCATCGTGGTTCTGCAGGAAGACAGCCAACTCGTACGCACACCACAGACGGTCCAGATAATCAGGGGACCAGAGTATCAGTAACTTGTTCGATACACGCAGATAGTGGCCTAGTTTCGATATACCGTAGGATTTGGCAATGGGATCATCCTGGGGTATACAACATTTGTCAAGAAATACCATGGTGCTGTGATGTCTGAATATCGGGATAACGAATAGGCTAACCAGGAATATTACAAGACCGAAAGTGCATACAAGTAGCTCGAATTCAACCCCGTTTCGAGCTAAAGGGTAAAAGAAACCCGCTCCCATTAAAGACAAGAATAAGGTGACCTTGAAAGAAGAAGATGTACTACAGCAGATGGAAAGAGCGGCCTGTTTCCAAAAGCCGTCGGCAGACCAGGAATGGCTCAAGAAAAGATCGACAGATTCGACCGGTACCGAGGCGAGGAATGCATCTTCATGACTCTCACGGTTGCGGAGGAAGGAGGGACGGCGCATAATGGTAGATAAGGGGCAGGCCCGTAGACGAGCATCATCATATATCCTCGGAGAACGCGACGCTGGGGAAGTGCCGTCTGCTGTGAGGGGGGCGGGTGTGGACATTACTACGGTTGTAAATCACAGCTAGTAGTACTATCTGCGTACCTCACGAAGGGATACAGTATCCCGTATGAGTGACTCATACGGGAACCCGAACTCATAATGAGTCTGGAATGAGTATCCCGGATACTCATTCCAGACTCACGCTTGACCAAACGGTGGTGTATGCGACACGACGGGTCCACTAAGCGGACTCCAGTTAATATAGGATTGAAAGAATGCGGCTTCAGGACTCACGCAGAACATGGATGAGAAAGACAAATTGCTTCAAGGAACTTGTAGAAAGACTTGTACACTGTGCAATGCACAGTGTTGCACGGCCCATGCACAAGATGGGTGCGTGCAAGAACATGGGTTGTTCGTGCGTGCTCGCATGCTCTGCAATCGCAGGCGGGCGCCGCCATCCACTTACGTCCGATGCTAGGTGATTCGCGGAATCGAAAAGTGTTGCAGTGAATGTGTGTCGTGCTATAACTTCGTGCTTAGGCTTATGCGCTGTTACAGCGCCGCTGTATCAGGCTGATAGTGTCAGCTGACCGAGCTGAACTGTGTTGCAGTGCCGAGAGAGTGGAGGGAAGAGACACCTAGCCCTCGGATCTAAGAAGAGACGCGTCACCATTTGCGAGACAGTCTCTCCGCCAACTAGGAAGCTTCTAGTAGAAACAACTGTGCGAGAGCGCACGAAACTTTCGTAACCAAAGCATCAGAGGCCCTCTGACAGAGGGTCCAGTATAATAGAATGTTGTCATCCATGGCATGCAAAGTTTACATTGTATACAGCTCAACCGGCTTCCTCATGTTCGGTGGAGTGGCGCTTCGCTGGGTGATTGGATGGCGCGGAAGGATCGTGTGAAGTTATATGCTCGAAGATTCCAGAGTACAGTGGAGATGCACCCGTGTTGTGTGAAACGCGGGGGTTTCACGCGTTACGAAAAACACAACGCGTTATGAGCATAAATTTAGAGTATAACGCGTAAAACGCGAAACGGGCTCATAACGCGACATGTATAACGCGTAATGATAACGCCAAGCGTAATGTTGAGCACTAAACATGAAACACAACCGGGCCCAGCTGTGTTTAAGTAGATGACAAATTTGCAGTGGAAGAATAAATGCGAACCGCGGCAACGCGTTGTGTTATACGCGTTTTTCTACCGCGATAACGCGTAGTACGCGTTATAACGCGTTATGGCGTTGCGGCAACGCCGTTGCCGTTTTACGCGTTATGGCGTTAAACGCGCGCGTTATACCGCGAGGTGGTATCACTACACAACACATCGCGTTTTAAGCGTGAAACACTTCGCGTAAAACTGTTTCACGCGTTTTACGGGTGCATCTCCAGTGGATCTCCGAAATTGATGTCCTTATCTTGCGAAATTGACTTCCTTAGTCATGAAATTGAGTGCCTTATTCGCGGGATTGAATTCCTTATTCGAGGACCGCTCCCAAGATTGCATAATTATATGGCAGAACACGTAGTGTTGTAGAGAACAAAGACGGCCAGTTATTGACAATGCCAGTGGCCTGAAGCCACAAGCCACGCAGGGCACAATGCCTTACTCCGGCCACTGAGCAAATTTTAAGGTCAAGTGTCACGGGCCTTCGTTCAGGGCCTGGCAGTGCTGCACTACTGGTAGGAACAAGGAATGATATTGGACATGTTTCGACAAGTGAGTGATTTGAAGTAACAAGGTACAAATGGGAATAGTCTAGAGCGTGAGCGAATTGGTGAAGTGTCAGGAACTGCTTCCACAATCACCCCTCGAGACTAGAAGCATCATGGAAGGGCGGAGGCTCTGTCAGAAAACTGGCTCCAAGTTGAAAGCTTACCACCGTTTTTTGTGATCCTTGTCATTTGTATTTTCTATCCAGGAAGTTGCAAGAAGGTTCTTAAATTTCGAATCGTAATCAGCTCCACAGCCTCTCGCCGGCCCATCCAGTTGACTGTCAACTGGTCAGCTTGTCAACTGTTGACAACAGACGCCGGAACATATCTACATCGACCCTCGGAAGGGGAGATCCTAACGGTGACATAAGCGAGGAGTCTTCGCCGAAGACGCTTCTCCGCCAGGGCCGAGACACGACATGTCACGTCGAACATGACTTCAATAGTCCTATCAGAGTGCTTCTCGATAAGAAAATTCCTTTGTCCGGGACGGCTTGTATCACCAATATGTCGTGCCACCAACTGGCATGACATAATGCGCGGGTGCGTCGCGGGCTATCGACCATTTGGGTTTGCCTGAGGCAGTTCTCAGTACTTCACCCGTGTCCTCCTCTATTCCTGGCCTCGTTCTCGACTGCATTCCATCTTGGCTGATCTCTGATGTCACTTGTGCTATCCGAATGGCTGCAGTATGCAGCACTTGGAGAGGAACTGCGATGGACTATTTACACTGTGTGGGGACTAGGACTGGCTATGGGGTGTTGAAGATAACACTCCGTCCTGGGATAGTGAGGAGAGCTGCGAAGGCCATTATGGGGACGTATGGGCGATACATCGGGGAGATCGTCGGCCCGATGAGAGGCGAGTCGGAAGAGCTGCAAAGACTATTGGAGGACGATGGTTTTCCTAACTTGAGGACCTTGTCCTCAGTGAGGACTCCTCACGTTCTTTTCACCTGAGTGGCCGTCACTTACACAGTCTGTCGAAGCTACTTCAACTGGACTTGTCATTCCACGATGACCTGGATGATGAGGATCTGTCACTCTGCTGCGGTTGTCTGCCTCATCTAACTGAGCTGTTAGTGCAATGGACCCGCGTCGAGGGAAAGGGATGGTTGGACGATGAGACGAAGGGGAGGCCTTGGAGAATTCTACGCCTCGATCAGACCAACGTGCCTCTCCATCTCGTTGCGGCTGTCTGTATGTGGGCTGGAGGATCATTGGTAGGGCTGGGCTTCGCTGAACTCCATAATAGAAGCCTAGTCGAAGTTGGGAAGTTGGGGGAGGCCATTGCGAGATGCAGTCATCTGGAAGAATTACACTTCTCCTCATTAGTCGAACAAAATCTCAAGATGCAAGTGTGGCCCTCCTCTTCGTCCCTTCGCGTCCTCTGTCTCAAAGATGTATCTATCAAGCAAGACTTCTTCTATACGAAATGGATCGTGTGTGACAACCTTCAAAAACTAGAGATGATCCGACCACGTTTGGAGGCTCCCGACGAGGAGCTCGACGATATGTTCCGATGGATTGGCTCGAATGACTGCATGCGATGGGTCGACTTCTCAGGACCCATGAGAGGAACTGATAAGTATCTCATTCCCTTCTTGGCAGGCCTCGAGGCCGTCAGCCCAGCCCCTTTGAGTGTACTGAAGATCTCTGAATGGAACATTACCGAGAATATGCTCTGTGACTTACTCAGCAGCTGTCCCAATACAACCTTCCTCGATTTACTCCATTGTCCAGTGACAACAGATGTAATCGCATTCATGCACGGCCTCCTCAGCAAGAGAATCCTGAGGCTGCCGAGTGGTGATGTTCAGTTCCGCTGCCCAGTGCATGGAACTTATGTAGCGAAGGATGATGAAATCAATGATGAGTTTGTATCGTTACTGAACGCTGGTGGACGGATATGGCGGATGAGAGGAGAGCCAACATACGGGGTGGAGACTATTGATTCTTTCGGCAACTTGGTTGACTCCTTCTGTGATGAGGAGCCCACGAGCCGTTGTACTGCGGGAAGATTCGGTGGCAGGAGGGTGAGGAGGCAGTAACTGAACGCCCTTTGTTCGAAGTCACCGAGTAATCACTATCAACATGTTTAGCGCACGCCCGTCAATTCGACATTCACCAGCGGTAAAACTGATTTTCTCTCACGAATCTGAAGAGCTGCGTTGATTAAGTATGGTCAGCGGCGATTCTTGGGTTCGGTCTCAGTTGCGTCTGTTGTGCCGTCTGAGAAGATATCGACGGGAGGGCCAGTCCTTCAGCCCCACATGGACATGCTAGCCCAGTGATATCGTTCTTAGTACGAACTTCGTACGCTGCTCTGGTTCCTGCTCGCAGCGCGTTCTGTTGTATCATAGACTATGATTCATAGTGGAATATCTTTTTCAAGTAGAGATATAGACGGGAATACCTGGGGATATACGAACGGAAGGACCACAGCTTAGCTCAATAGTGGGACAGCGGAAATGGGATTGCAAAATGTGCGGAATGTGATATTGCACCAGTACATGAGCAGTTTCAAGGCAGTCATCACAGGATGACCAGGAACATATCGAAGACGTTATTGTCGTTATTGTCGAGGTGCATTCGAGATCATGGTTGGTAAGTCTTTAGTTGAGAATCTCAACTTGAGATGTTTGCAACAACACGTTTCGTCCAACCTTCAACTGGAGCCGTAAACTCTGTCGGAATATCTGGATTGGTCTTCAGTAGAATCTCCTTCATGCTCCCTCCTCCTGTTGATGGCCTCATCCTCGAGCACATCCTATCTTGGCTGATCTCTGATGTCACCAGTGCTGCCCGAATGGCATCAGTATGCAGCAGTTGGAGAAGGGCTGTGATGGACTATCTACGTTGTGAGGGAACTAGGACTGGCTATGGGGTGTTGGATTTTGAGTTCCCTCCTGAGAAGGTTGATGATTCTCTCGAGAGAATCATGTGGACGTACGGAAGGTACATGGGGGTGATAGCAACGCTGAGGGAAAATTACGATGAATACGAGGAGGAGACTCTGCGCGACGGTGGTACTGGCCTCAAGGGATTTCTTGAGAGTGCTGCTCTCAAAAAATTGAATGAACTACTTGATAAAGCTGGTGGGAAACTGAGAGAAATTCTCGAAAGCGGCGCGGCTTGCAATCTGCGAACGTTAGAGTCGTCCTTTCTCCACCTGGGTTCGCCACTGTGGGCCAACATGTCAAAATTGGTACGACTCGACTTGTCGGACAACGACAATCTGCACGATAAGGATGTGTCGCCCTGCTGTGGGAATCTACCATGCCTTACTGAACTACTAGTCGCATGTACCTTCGTTACGGGTGTAGGCTGGCTTGACGACAGCTCAAAGAGGAAGTGTTGGCGAGTTCTCCATGTAGACCAGACTGAAGTGCTTTTGCCTCTCATCACGGACACCTGCAATTGGGCCGCCAGGTCGTTGGTGGAGTTGGGACTGAATTACTACTATGACGAGGCTGACGCGGAAGAAATCGAGCAGTTCAGGAAGGCTATTAAAAGATGCATTGAACTCAGAGAGTTGCACTTTCACATCTTGGCCGAGGCTGATTTCATGGTACAATGTTGGTCCGCTTCCACAAGCTTACGCGTCCTCTCCGGTGAGCTAGTCTGCATCCAGCCGGACTTTTTCTATCAGGGATTAATCTCGTGTAACAATATTGAGAAGTTGGAATTAATCGATGCAGGACTGGAAGCTCCTGACGAGGAGCTCAAAGATATGTTTCGATGGATTGGCTCTATCGCCTCTTTACGATGGTTTGACATCGATACAGCCGATGAGTTCCCGGGGCGACAGGAAGAGTCTGATAAGTGCATCACGTCTCTCTTGGCAGGCCTCAAGTCCATCAGCCCGGCTCCCTTGAACGTGTTGAAGTTGGCTGGATGGAATATAACTGATGCTATGCTTTGTGATTTACTCCGGAGCTGCCCGAATATCACCTTTCTCGACCTGCAAGACTGTCCAGTGACTGCAGAAAAGACAGCGTTTATGCATGGCCTCTTCAGTAGGAGAATTCGGAGGCTGCCGAGTGGTGATGTCGAGTTTCGCTGCCCGGTGCATGGAACCTCCGTGGCGAAGGGTGATGAAACTAATGAGGAAGTTGCTTCACTACTGGACGCTGGTGGACGGATATGGGAGTGGAGAGCGGAGCCAGCGTGCGGAGTGAAGATAACTGATTCATCCGGGAAATTGGTTGAATCATTCTGTGAGGAGGGGCCTAAGGGCCGCTGTGCCGCTGCAGAAGTATTCCGCAGAGGGAGACCAACTCCAGTGTAGACTGCATGCTGCTGACTGTCATCAAGCAGCATCTTTTCTCATGTAAAACATGTTCAGCGTCTATTAATTCGCTTTTCAGTAACAGTATAGCACATTTTTCCTACCACTTGAAGGGAGTTGCGCGCGTCACTCGTCCTGGCCGATATCGCAGTACAACTGTCAGAGCTTGTTCCTTCAGCTTCAACATGATACTCCCATTCAATTGCTGATCCACCGGCCCCATGGCAGCCCACCTGCCGCACGAGGCGTGAGTCCAGCTTGACCGTGAGCGACGATTTTCGAACCTTCAACATCTGAATTTATCAGATTCTTCAGGAGTCTCCGAGAGCTAGAGGCGCAGGCTCGTCGTCTACTAGAGGTCATCCATGATGTGCAGGAAGCCGTACACAAGATAGCGTCAGTTGTAGCAGTTCGCATCCCGCACAGATTCGGAATCGGAGTGTCTGCAAAGCTGTAAGCTGGGATCGGGAGGGGTTAGCAATATATTTGCCAAAGTCTTGATCGTCGCTGCACTATAGTGACAACCACCTCTACAAACTACCAGTATCTCGAATCGTTCTGCGCCTTGCACGCGCGTGCGCAAGTAGGCGTACAAGATTATGCTACAGACCACGGTATAGGTCATATTATCGTCCTACTACCGTCCAGGCCGGTTTGACCTTTCTTGGAGCCTTCTCTTTGACAGAGCGATCCGAGGCTAGTTGGGAAGTAATTGAGATTTGTCATGAGTATGAAGTTGCTTGGCACCAAAGTTGGGCTGCGTATTTATTTTGGTGAGAGAAATTGAATGACATTACCATCAACCGTTTCATCGACTGTCCCCCTGTTGTTAAGGCTCGTAGTGAATTACGAAGTAGGACGCGACAGAAAAGACACGGGAGAATCCTTCCCCGAATTTCTCTCATCAAAATACCTAAGCAGCCAAATCTTGGTTTCTAGAAACTTTGTACTTCGTATAAATTGGTTCACTATGTAATGCTGAAGCATTAAGTGGAGGACCTTGACTCTCGATAGAGTAGCGCTACAGCCAAGCCGATTGAGAAAATCAGTCAGCTGATAGGTTGATCACCTTGCAGAGCTCTTCCTAGGAAAGATATGTGATGGATTCTTCC